>PVJI01004236.1:0-111314 GCA_004026765.1 Micronycteris hirsuta | reverse complement strand
AGGAAGTTCTACCTGCCCTGGCTGGTGTAGCTCAGTGGATTGAGCATGGGCTGCAAACCAAAGGGTCACCGGTTCGATTCCCAGTCAGGGCATATGCCTGGGTCACAGGCCAGGTCCCCAATGGGGACCATGTGAGAGGTGACCACACATTGATGTTTCTCTCCCTCTCTCTCTTCCTCTGTTCCCTTCTGTCTGAAAAGAAATAAATAAGTAAGATCTTAAAAAAAAAAAGAAAGTTCTACTTAAGACCTCGCTTTTTTAAAAAGGTCACTGTAAGCGTGCATCAACAATGGTAACTCCTGAAAGACACTACTCAGATCTGAATGTTTGTGTACCCCACAAATTCATATGTTGAAATTCTAACCCTTCAGGGGTGACAATATGAGGGGGTGAGGTCTTTGAGAGGTGAGTGGGTCATGAATGGGGTCGCTGCTCCTCTAAGTGAGGCCCCAGACAGCTGGCCCACCCTTTTCACCACGTGAGGACACAAAGAAGGCGCTTCCTATGAACCAGAAAGTGAGTCCTCAGCAGGCACCGAATTGAAGGTGACTTGATCTTGGACTTCCTAGTCTCCAGAACTGTGAGAAGCATTCTGCTGTTTATGAGCCACCCAGTCTGCACATTTTGTTACAGCAGCCGAAACAGACTAAGACAGTCCCTCAAGTAATCTCCAGAGCTCCAATGTTCAGGAGATCTGCTTTCTTCACTCTTTGCTTATGATCGTCCTTAATTTTCCTTTCTCTTCACCCCAACCTGAGACCCCTGGCCATACATACAGGTGGCATAGAAGTGAGTGGAGATAACTAAGTGGAGTAAGGTCTGAGTCTCTCTTTTGAGGCCAAAAAGTACTAAAGGACAGGAATTTGGACAGTTCGGTTTGTCCTGACACCCATTCATTTGAGACCCTCATTAGCATAGTCTTAATGGCAAAGGAAGGGAAGAGTCTTTGGTTCTCTCCTCAAATTCCCAAAGCTCCGGATCCTGAGAGAGCATCTCTAGCAACAACCTGGATGTGGCTGCAGAGCATAAACAGAGATGAAAACAGAAAAGGCAGGGAGGGCGGGAAGCCTGTGGGAGCAGAGATCAGTCTGGGTCGGAGGAGCCTGGGTCAGACATCTTTAAATGTGGATGTCTTTGTGAAGTTTTTCCCTCAAATAGGGAAAAGCAAGACTAACGTGGGCAATTAAATACAGTTGTTTAGCTCTGTGTTGATCCATAATTTCATTCCTGATGAGTCCAAACTAAATCTTCTGAAAGAAGGCAAATGTGTGAAACTTGATAATGCTCAATTTGTTACCTACTGTATTCTGAGTTCTTCCACAAGCATTAAAATAATCATTAATCTCATTCATGAATACAAATTAGCAATATATGGTCAGTTGATGTTCCAGTTATTAATGGTTACATTTGAAGGGATTTCTTAACTATAAGAAAAATTTTCTAAAAAGTTTGCTTTGAAAAACTATTTTAAAAGTGTTAGTGCACTGTGTTCAGCTGTTAAGATAACTGTAATGATGATAATAATAAAGATTTATTAAATGCTTATATGACAGGTTTAGTGTTAGCACTTAATAAGAATTATTTCACTTAATTATCATAATAACTCATGAAACAGATGTCATTATTAGCCTCATTTTGCTGATGAGCTAGCTTTCCCAAGAGTGCACAGTTTTTAATGGTGGAAACAAACAAGCACATGGACTGTCTGATCCCTGTTACTTACTGCTGCATAACAGATTACCACAAACTTAGAGGCTTAAAAGCACACATTAGTGATCTCACAGTTTCTGTAAGTCAGGAATCCAGGTGGAGCTTTAGCCGGGGCCTCTGCTCTAGCGTTACCAGGCTGCAGTGGAGGCCTTGGTTGGACCTGCAGTACCATCAGAAAGCTCAACTGCGGGAAGGAAGACCAGCTTCCCAGATCCCTTGGTGTTGGCAGAATCCATTTCCCTGTGATTGCGGGAGTGAGGTCCCCATTTTCTTGCCAGCTGTCAGCTAGGGGCAGGTCTCAGACACTAGAGACCACCCCACCTTTCTCTGCACACGGCTCCCTTCACAGACTGTCTTACCACACGGTGGCCTACTTCCTCCAAGTCAGCAGAGGGGAGTCTCTCTAATGCCAGTCGGCTGAGACAGGGTCATATATACCGTCACAGAAGTGACATCCCCCGACAGTTGCCATATTCTGTTGGTTAAAAGCAAGTCACAGATCCTGTCTGCATGGGAAGGGAACCACACAAAGGTACGGAAACCAGATGGCAGACACCACAGACTTTGGGGGCCGCCCACCACAACTGCTACCCAAGTAAGACGGCAAGCATGCATGCGGTCCTCAGTTTTTGCCAAATTTGTACATCATCTACAATACTTCCATTTCCTATACTTCCTTAAATGGACTCACTTTTCAAAATAATTATTTATTTTACAAAGAACTTTTATATCACAGTTATAACTGGAAAATCGATGTTATTGGCCATAAAGAGAAGGTAAAACGAAAAGGTAAAGTAAAATAAGGAACAAAGATTTACACTGTAGAATGAATTCACCTATATGGACTCATTTAATCTTCATATAGTTCATGGTAAATACGAATATTCTCATTATTAAAAATGTGGAGACTGAGATGCAGAAAAGTTGAATAAACTGCTTAAGACCTCTCAGCTTGCTTGTGATTGTACCAAGATCCAAACCCATGGCTACTGGCACCCCAAGTGCATGAGAACTACAGTCTAGAAAGCACTTGACCTCATCATGCACCCCAATTTTCCTGGCCCCTTTTCCTTCTCTTTGTCCTACCTCCGCCTCTTCTCAGCCTATCTGCTAACTTCTTCAACCCTGGGATTCATCTTCAGATACCAGGAATCAATGTGATACAAGAGGGAAGAGTAAGGATGCTCAGGTTTTAACCCTGGCTTCATTTCTGACCTTGTCACCTGGGGCGAGTTACTGCTTTGCCTCAATTGTCTCATTTATAAAATGGCACTAATAATAGTAATTAATTAATTAATGCAAGAGCGAATATTTTAATACTACTACTTTGTCATCATCTCAAAGAAAAATGTCCTAGACACCCAACCTTGAGTGCAGCGCATGTTTTTCTGCAGTGAGATTTTCAATCCCTCTGAGAGATGAGTGAAAACAAGCTAACTGTTTTGACAGATTGCATTATTTTCTGCATTTCTGTTTCTAAAGCTCCCCCTCTCTCTTTGGGGGCACTGTCCTTGATTAGGACTGACAGAATGAGGTCTTGTGCCCAAAGCAAAGGGATGGCCTTGGCGAGGAGCATGGCCAGGACACCCCCAGCACCAGAGGGGAGGCTGAGTTTGTGGGCACAGATGCGGGCACGTGGGTCCCTGCAACGGGAGGAACTTGCCATTCTTTTCTCATTGCGTCAAGGACATTGCCCCTCCATATTTTTTACTTTGCTCTTCTACATCAATTTTGCCTCTCAAGTAAGTGATTTCATGAAAGCATGCAGTTATCTCTCCCATCTTAAACAGAAAGAACTCTTTTGTGACCCAACTTCTTACTCCAGTTATCACCCCATTTTTCTATTTTCCTTTATAGTGAGCCCCCTTCGAAGAACTATTTATATTTTCTGTCTCCAAATTTTCTCCTCCCATTCTTTCTTGAGCACTCTTGAACCATGGTTTTATTTCTGCCTCTCCAGGGGAAATTTCTCTTGGTCAGCTCACCAAAACCTTCCATGTTGCTAAATTCAATGGCTGAGTTTCCAGTCTTCCTCTTACTCACCCCATCAGCAGCATTTGACATAATCAATCCTCCCTTTCCCTCGAAACACCTTCCTCCAGGTACCACACCTTCCAGGTTTCCTCCTAGCTCCTTTCTGCTGACTCCTCTGTCCTCCAAGTTCATAACACTGGGGTGTCCCACTGCTCAATATTTGGGTCTGTTTTCCATTTGTGGCTGTTCCTTTGGTGATCTCATCCAAATGTATATTTCCAGCCCAGATCTCTCCCTGCCTTCTAGACTCTTCTGTCCTACTCAACATCTCCACCACTGGGACACCTCGAACTTCACATGTCTACTCACTCTCCTCTCATCCCTGTAAAGGGCAAATTCTTTCTTTCAACTCTTTAAATGAAAAGCATATGACACATGAATAGCCTATCATTCCTCTCTTGTGTAACTGATTCAATCTGTCTACAATTCAATCTTCACAACCTCTCCTCTGCTGTGTGCTTAACCAAGCTACCATCATCTCTTCCCTGGATTCTTGCAAAAAAAATTCTGATATCCCTGCTTCTGCTTTTGCCCCTTCTACTCTTCTCCCGGTCTAATGCCACCAAGAACCAGACTGACCCTAATAAAACAGAAACCAGATCTTCTCATGCCTCTGTTCAAAGTGGTCCAAGGATTTCCCGTATCACTCAGAAAAAGGCTGAAGTTCCCCAGTGACCACTGAGGCCTGATGTCATCTGGCTTACATTGTCCCTCTGGTGTAATTTCTTACTATTATCCACCTTTCCCAGTCAAATCCTGTCATACTAGCCTCCTCACTGTTCCATGTGCCTCAGGGCCTTTGCACGTACTGTTCTCTTTCCCTGGAAGAGAGGCTCACCTTTGCCAACTTCTCTAAAATTGTAAGTCCCTTGCAACATTTTCTTCTTTACTTTATTCTCCTTAGCAATTATTGATATAATATACATATCTACTTATTTATTTTGAATATAAGTTCCAACAGGGCAAGGATTTTTATCTGTGTTATTCATTACTGAGTTTTTAGTGCTTAAAGCAGTGCCTGGCATAGAATGAGAGTACAATAAATATTTGTTGAATGAATTAACAATCATCAAGATGGTATGATTTATCTAATTATAGCTATTTTGTAATGACTGTAGTGATATGGGTTTTCTCCTACGTTCTGCGTGATTTTAAAGAGGAAGAATCTGCTCCATTAATATAACTGCTATTCACACATTATAAATAATTCAAAAGTTGTCCATGATTTGACAATTACATACAAGAAAAGATAAATTTGTATTAATAATAATGATCTCAAGACTGGTACAAGAGTGTTAATGATGGGCATAAAATTAAAAATTAGAAATCTCTAAAAGAGAAAATGTGAATTAATACATATGTGTATAGCTTTAGGAAGGGGATCTCTTTAAATAGACAGACACTAAGAAGCAAATCACTTGCTGTTCCTTTGCTTTTTTCTCTGGGCTAATATGAGTTCTAGAACATCAAAGACCCAGGGTGCCAAAGCAAGAACAGACCTGCTGACTGATCAGATCGCAGCTAAAGTTTTAAGAAAGATTAAATTTGACTATGTCTATCCTCACCCTCATCATGACATAAAGATTCTCCTAGCTGTGCTTCTTGACATTCAATGTTGAAAGAGATAAGGATTCTCTTACTGTCAAACTGTTCAACTACAGAGTCTGTCTTTGCCCATTCGGAAGCATAAACCTCAAAGTCTGTGTAACACGTTTTCCATAATTTTTGGACATCAAGATACACAGCTAATGAAGAAGATACTAGTAATTCACAAAATGTATTTAGTGTTAATCATTTCAGATGTACAGGGATTCACAGTAAGCTCCCTGGGTTTTCTTTCTTTTTCTTTTCCACTTGAAATAACTTCTTTGCTTTATGTATAAAAGGTTGAAGTAACTTCTGGAAGCTGACATAGTCATTAAAATTGTATCTCCATTGTTGCTGTTTATAAAACACTTGATTTAAGGAAGAGTGCTTCTGATGGTTTCTAAATCTAGTAACACCATGCAGATTCAAGTTTCTTGTTTAACCAAGGGACATTATTTTAATTATGTGTGACAGGAAAAATTTAATTTATCTATACTTTCCTGCTGCTTCCTAACCTGCAAAGACCCCTCTTCTTGCTGAGCTGGCTGGGGCTGAGAGATGCACAGCAGAGCTCAGAGGCTGAGTGACAGCCAGTTGCACCCCTGATGCAAAGTGTGTGGGCGGCAGGGAAGGCGGGGACCAGGCAGTGGGAAGGGCTGCTTGGGAAGAGGGTTGCTAGCCCTTGGCACGCGACAGGAGACTGTGGGCTAAAGGAGAGCAGGGGCGCTGCCACTCAGAAAAGACCCTTTGGAGGGAAGGAGAGGAAGAGATGCGTAGAATGTTTCTACGAACTTTTGCCATATGCTGACATGACCCTTTTCCCAATTGCTGTTTTTTTCCCTAGTATACATTAAAAGAGATACCAAGCTATTAAAAATGTTAAGACTTATAGTCTGCTTTAATTCTGGTAGATGAATACTGTAGTCTAGATATTTCAGGGCACACGTAAGAGATTCATCATCTCTTTAGTAATGTGTATTGTTTTTTAAAATATTAGGCGCTTTGAGTGTTAACTAGTAAGCCCTGAAATGACATTGTAAAAACGTACATAGAAATAAATAGCCATGAAACTAAAAATATAAATAGTCACAAAACTTAAAATATAAATCTTTGGTTAATTGAGTAAAGCTACCTAGTTTTGATGGGAATTAAGATTTTTGAATGACTCAGAATGGATCAGAGACAGGACTGTTATTATTTAGGATTAAGTGGCAATTCAGAACTTGTATTTCTTTATATAAAAATCCTGAAATTTAACAGTAAGAATAAAAGATGAAGGAAGACATTTTAAGGTAAAATATCAATGTATTATTAATGTTAGGAGAAGAGAGTATACAGTAGCCTCAGTAAGAACTTAAAAGGACAGACGTATTTAATTCTGTCTGTTGTTTGGGGAAAATTCCAACTGAGGCAGACCTTTGAGCAAATTTGTTCCACTTTTCTAAGAACAAGACCCTTAAGACCACACTCATCTCACCATTTTTCTAATTCTCTTTTTGGAGACATTCTAGAAAAATATGCTTGCTTTATAAATCCTCTAGAGTTGAGACCAGTCTAACAGATCGGAAAAAAATTCCATTTATCTGAAGGATCCCAAGATCAGCATGCAACCTGCACCATACTAAGAGAAACCTGGATATCTGATTTCAAAGCTCTATCCCCTCAGCCTTGAGAAGCATAATCAGAAATAAAAAGATTTAACTGCCAATATGTTCTTCTTATTGACTAGGAAAAGGTCCAGAATCTTTGTACAGTATTTAGGAAAAATCTGAGAAGAGATACATCTACCTACCGGGACCAAGTTCTGAGCATACACACAGTCTTTCTGGGCACACAGCAATCTCACTGTGAGTTATAAGCAGCGGCTTGGCTGGATGTCTTGTACCTCCCTCACTACATTGTTCCTTAAATCTCCCCATACTGAGACAGAGGAGGGAAGGGAAGGGAGAATGCTGGTAAGCTAACTCGAGTCTTGGAACACGATAAGAACAGCCTGAATGTTTCTTAAAACTGGAATCATTTTTTAAGTTCCAGCTGTTTAGGGCCAAATCGGCCAGTCTCTTCTGGTGTGTGAGGATGACCAGGCTCATGATGTTTCCTGAAATGTAAAAACAGCCTCCAGTGTGGCAGTGATTGCATTTTACCCAGAGTTCTCCTTGATCCATGATACTAGAATGCTCCATTCACATAGAGAAGCAACAGATGAAGGAAGTCAAGTAAATTATAACTTTGAAACAATCAATTCCAATGAAATAGAGTAAGTATTTTGATCTTCACAAAATCATTTGGCATTAAAATGTTCTTGGAGCAAACCGTGCTGTGAAAGCCTAATTGCTGGAACATTCTCCAAACACTGCAGATTGGCAAACTCTGACCAAATAAAACATTCAATTAACATAATGACTAATTGCTTATTTTTCAAATTGCGTCTTGCTGTGATTGATATACATTTATATTTTTATCATCCAAGCAAACTATTTACCTCTTTCTCCATTTGTAATCCTTCTGCTCTAATATTTCTTTCAAAAACTTCTCTCTTTTCCGTCTGGGGACTGGATTTTCTGTACACAAGAATGTAGTCAATTCGACACTTCCCATCTCTGAAGTAAAGTCCATTTGATTTGTTTTTTTCCCGCACTGTCTGCATGCAGAAAGAAAGGGACCAGTGTAAGGCACTCATAAAGCTGAGCCTTGGGTGAGTAGTGGTAAAGGACAATTAAAACCAAATGCATTTTTCTTGTGTTTTAGCAAAAATACATATTTTTATTAATTAAAAATGTAAACAAGAAGAAACAAAATAAAAATTGGAAAAAGCGTTGGGTCAGTTGGGCAAAACTTAGGATACCTAACCATATCAAATGTTGGCAAGGATATCTGGCAACTGAGAATTCTCATACTCTACAAGTGAGAGTGAAAACTGATATACTTACTCTGGAAAACACTGGTATCATCTTGTAAAATTGAACATTTGCATAACATACAATCCTAGAGAAATTTTTGATAGGGCAATGAGGAGACATGTATATGAATATTCATAGCAGCATCACTCATAAGAGCAGAAAATAAAAAACTGAAATCAATTCAAATGCCCATGAATAGGTAAATACATAAGTTGCAGAATATTCATATTGTGGAGTATTTATACAGCACCGAACATGAATGAACTCTAGTTGCATCTAATAAAAAGCATAAGTCTTAAAAGCAACATTGACAGAAATAAACCCCAAGTCACAGAAGATTTCATACTGCATGATACCACTTTTTTTAAAGCATTAAATAAAATAAATCTAAAAAGAAGCTGTTAAGGTTACATACATATGTGGCAAAACTATTTTTAGAGCAAGAGAATAAAAAACACAAAAGTTTGGGAAGACAGGGTCTCTTGTGGGGTCAAGGGACGGGATCGTGTGTAGCTTTGAAAGTTTGGGTGATAGTCTAGTTCAATGTTTCCTGAATTTTTTGCCCACAATAAGAAATGAATTTTACTTTGTGATATGTATGTATATATAAACATATACAAAATATCTGAGACAAGTTTTACAAAATAATACCTATTCTTTCTACTTGCATATACACTGATATTAATTTTCCATTCCATTAAAAAACAATTGGCGTTAAGTTACCTACAATTACGCCAAATTATTTTCACATAATTTGAAAAACATCATCTTAATGTATAGGTTGGATGGCGGTTCCAGTTGTTCATTTTATGATTAGGCTCATGGCTGACATATAAGTTATACATATTATATTGCAGTGATCACATCTATAAAACTTAAAGATCAAAAACAGTAGGTGTCATTTTTGTCCAGGCTCCATGCACTTGTTGCGATCATCTACACTAAAAGAGACCATCAGGTACGGCTGGACAGGCTGGACCTAGGCTTCTCAGGCTGACAGATTTCCAAAACATGTCTGTAAACTAGCAGGTAGAAATAGGGAGCTACCTTTTCTCTAGGCCAAGTATACATCAGTTTCCAAATAATAGGATGAAGAAGGCAAACATGCCAGACCAACAGGCCATTGCTAGAATCCACACTCTTGCACACAAGTTCCACGCATGCAACCTCATCTAAAAGGGACATTTCAGCCAAAATAAATGGAAATATCCATTACCATAGACATTTACAACTGATGACCAATTCTCACTGACTATTTTTTGGTGTTTCCCTTAAGCAGTACTCAGAAGTCTACCCAAGTAAACACGTTCTTAATTATTTGCCAAGCAAGAAAACTATCCTATAGATTTAGTACATCATTGCCTGCCTGCAGTAACAGGGCTTCTGCCAAGGGGTCAAGAGGAGGGTTGGCAAAGCCCTAATTTTCCTGAGACTGTTTCCACTTCTAAATTAAGGTCATGAGGCTAGTTGCTTGTTGAGGTCCCTTTCAAGATCCCTCCTTTAGTCCACATTATGGCATTCAAAGTATCCGTGTGAAGAAGATGATGACAAAATGACTTTTTTATTTAAAAGTGAAATACATGGGTAGTAGTAGCATGTAGTGTTTATAGGGAGAAGTCTAGGAAACTCAGTAGAAAGAAACAACTTTCCCTGTGACCCTGTCAATGGCAAACTGGCTCTGGAATAACAGAAGTATTAATATGCAGTAAATAAATGACTCATTCTGTATTCCTATTACCTATACCCAGTGCATATACAAAGGAGATATTAAACTCCACTGAGACACAACCTGAGCAACAGTGAATGCCTCTAACAAAATGCTTCTTTTTCCAAAATGACATATGAACAGACTGGTCTATTTACAACTGCAACGAGTTTCCAGATTACAGAGGCAAACTGAGAAGACGCCTGAGGCAATACAATCTGCTGAGAGCCGGCCAGTTCTGTGCCACTGCTCTAGGTGTGAGGGGATTTCCACAAGGAAGTCCATCCTCAGAAAGCTTACATTTCATGAGTGACACCCAAAATGTAAATTTTCTTAAAATAACAGGTGGTTTTAAGAATCTTCCTTTGCATAAACAAAATGCCTTTAGCGGTAAGAGGGGAAGTGCCAGACCACTGACAGCTTGCTTTGAGCCTAGGTAGATTTAGGGCTGCTGAAATACACCAGGTCCATGGAAGGAATCATAGAATATATGACCTGCCCCTTGTTTGCCAGGAACATGCAGTTCAATGAGATGATCACGTTAAACAGTCCCTTGGAATATGCTTTATGGGTTCTCGCCTGGACCAAGACTTGTGTTTTTAAGAAATTAGTCTTACCTCACCCCCTGCTTCCAATCTGCTAGCGTCATCTGAAGTACTGGTCAGGTTTCCAGGGTGAAGGAGAGAATCGTCATCTTTGCAAGGACTGTTGACAGCTTCTAATTCATCAAAAAGGATATTGACATCCTTGGCCACTGGAACCAAAGTAAATATATTACAAGCGATGTTCAGGATCTGGAATCTTAAAAGCAACAGTAAAAGAGAAGATATCTCCCCTTGGCTTTGCATTTTTTCATTGTTTCAATAATACCTTGAATGACAGGTACTTCTTTCCTGATAGAAAATGATGTCGGATATAAAACAAGTTTGTCTAAACAGTGTCTTCATTAGGTGAGATTAAAACAATGTGAAGCAAAGTAAAGTACCTCCAGAATATAAATATAACTTGCTTTCCACAATAACAGGAGGTGTTGTGTTTAGTTTTCCTTCACTTACAGACTTAGCATAAGGTTCTGCCATTTAAAACTTCTAAGAAGTCACTCTCTGTGCTGGAGACGACCTATACTTTTAAATGTTCAGTTCATTTAAGTGCCATACAACTTGCTAAGGAACTCATAAATGACACTTGCATAGTTCAGCAAGAACTGTGATTTTCTTCCTCCTTGGTTACTTATTTAAGGCCTAATAGAGGAAGCCCGATACAGTAATAAAACATGCAGTTAGATTTTCTGCCTTTCTTCTCCTCTAATCATGAATTGAAATCATGAAGTGAGCCATTCAGAAGCTCTCCCAGAAGATGCTAACATCTCAATACATATTAATGCACTGCATAATAGGGTCCCAAATACAGAATACCATGTTCAAATGCACTGAACCTTGCAGCATACCAGAAACAGAGTTCAGCACCAGTGCATGAGAAAATATAGTGCCAGGTATCAGTCCCTGCTTTACCAACTCTGATTATGGACTAATACTGAAGTTCACTTTTTCCTTTGATGCTTTAAAATGGTGAAGGATTTTTAACCTGTCAGAAGTCACCGCACAGAATACTTTGTAGGATTTTGAGTTCTATATACCTGAGCATAGGAAAGACTACTCATTCTTTCATTCAAAAAAATCTTTAGAGACAGGCACACTACGTGTCAGGCACAGAGCTGTGTGATGGCTGTACCCTGGTGAATAACAGTGATATGTCTTCTTGCCCCTGGTGGTGATAAGGAAAACACAACAAATAAGCAAAGAAATGGAGAGGGCTAGAGACAAAAACAGAGTTTGGGGAGGGGGAGAGAGAGAGAGAGAGAGAGAGAGAATAAAGATGATGTGTTTAGATAGGGTCACCAGAAAGCTATATCCAAGTGTGTGATTTTAGGCAATTCATTTAATTTCAAGTTTTTCATCAGTAAAATAAAGTGGGTATGGAAATATAATGATCATTTATTGCTTTCCGTGACAGGCTGAATCATGGCCCCCAAAGGTGACCTAACTCCTGGAACATGAGAATATGTGAATTTAGACAGTGAAAGGGACTTGCAGATGTGACTACATCAAGGATCTTAAAATGGGGAGGTTATCCAGGATTACATGGGGGGCCAAAGTAAAATCAAGGGAGGAGGAGGGTCAGAATCAGAGAGATTGGGAGGTGCTACACTGCTGGTTTTGTAAAAAAAAGGATAGGGCCACGGGCCAAGGAATGCAGGCAGCCTCTAGAAGATGGGAAAGGCAAGAAAGCAGATTCTCCCCTAGAACCTGCAGAAGGAACACAGTCTTGCTGATTCCTTTTGACTTATGGCCTCTAGAACTGTAAGTTAATAAATTTGTGTTGCCTTAAGTCACTAAGTTTGTGGGTTTGTTGCAACAGGAAAAAAAAACCTAATACACTTACTATAGGTTTTTTTGACTGAGTCTACAAAGAAAAATCATCATGGTCTTTTCACACAACTTAGGTTTAAGAACACCTCTTCTGCCCTGGCTGGTGTAGCTCAGTGGATTGAGCGTGGGCTGGGAACCAGAGGGTCCCGGTTCAATTCCCTGTCAGAGCACATGCCTGGGTTGCGTGCCGGGTCCCCAGTGGGGGCCTTGTGAGAGGCAACCATACATTGCTGTTTCTTTCTCTCTCTGTCTCCCTCCCTTCCCCTCTCTCTAAAATAAATAAAATCTTAAAAAAAAAAAAAAAAGAACACCTCTTCTGTACCAGGTACCCAAGGACAGGCACTAACACTTTTTCAGGAAGTGCTGCATTTTCAGTGTTGTGGGAGGTGTGAGATCAAAGACAACTTCCCTGACCACCCTATGTAAAGAAACTCCCCCTCCCCAATTATTCTCCGTCTCCTCTCATTACTCATCCCCTTCACACAACTTATCACCATTTGTATTTATATAGTTGGTTCGTTTGTTTACTTATGGACTAGACATTTACCCTACTAGAATGTAAGTTCTGTGAGGGCAGGGACCTAGACTGTCTTGGCTGGTGTACAGAGGTCCTGGAGTAGAGTAGGCCCCCAACACTATTTGTTGAAATACAGAATGATGATCTTAGCGTGGTCACTGTCTAATGATGTCTGAAATCTGCATTTTTTCCAACATTCTATGGCTCTAGGACCTTGCATATACCTTCTACCGTGATTCTTAGTCACAAGCCAGGAGCTCCACAGTTTCAAGTCGATACTGATTAAATTTTCAAGTAGTTATTAAAGTTCAAGTAGATATTGGTTAGATTTGAACAACATGATAAAATGTTATTTTAACAAAGTCAGAAGACCTGCTTACTATCCCAAACTCTACCACTTAGCCATGTAAATTTGTGCTCCTGTTTTCTCATTCGTGAGACAAGTATAGAAAACTTCTCTCTCAGGGTGGCTGAGAGGGTGACATCAGATAATGTACCTATTAGCAGGTGGCTTAACATGTAGCAGATCCACAAAAAAATGTTGGTTTGTCTATTTTAGATCCCTGACCTTATGTTATCATTTTAACCTTATCAATTCAGAGGAAAAGTACAGTCAATAATAGTGTGATAAGTATGCACAGTGACAGATGATTACTAGACTTAGGTGATCACCTTATAAGGTATATAAACAATGAGTCACTATTCTGTATACCTGAAACTACTATAATATTGTATACTAACTATACTTAAATTTTAAAAAAGTCTAAAAATCTGGAACGGTTGTTAAGAGGGATAGATTGGGATGAGATGTGGAACAAAGGGGGAAGCTAAAGAGAACACAGATGAGTACCTCAGTGATTGGTTTAGACTGCAGAGAACGCTTGAATATTCATTCCCCCATCCATGAGAACTGCCCTATGCT
This sequence comes from Micronycteris hirsuta, assembly GCA_004026765.1. Classification (NCBI taxonomy): domain Eukaryota; kingdom Metazoa; phylum Chordata; class Mammalia; order Chiroptera; family Phyllostomidae; genus Micronycteris; species Micronycteris hirsuta. The sequence goes on along the minus strand of PVJI01004236.1, from coordinate 97,510 downwards.
TTTGTCAAGAATAGATAATTACCAGGTCATCTCCTGCCAGTATCCCTTTCTGGTGCTGGCACAATCGGTTCAAAAAAAGCCCTCTATGTTTGTGGTTCTCAACTGGATGGACCAAACTGTCACCTTGGAGACATCTGGCCTCATTTAGACAAGTGTTTGATCACCAGGGGTGCTGCTAGTTGTACCCAGTGAGCAGAGGCCTGGGATGCTGCTAAACATCCCACACTGCACAGAGCAGCCCTTACAACAGGGAGATTTCCAGCCCCAAATGTCAACAGTGCTAAGATTGAGAAATTCTGCCCTATGTTAAAGCCCCACTATTTGGTTCCAGAGAGAGCGTCTAACTTGGGAAAAGGGAGGGAAGCCCTACTGCTGCCCATCAGAAACACTTTCGAAAGTCGCCATGGAGTTGATGCCACCTGCGTGCTCAAGAGAAATCGATATGTCATGGCAATCTGATTATTAGCGAATAAGTGATATTAAGGCACCATTATTACCTGCCAGACTCTCAGGAGCTTTGGCAGAGATTAGAAATGCTGAACTGTCAGAAAATGCTCAGCTGCACACAAGCGCAGAAAGGCGGCTGCAGAATCTAAAAACAATCCACAGACCGAAGAAACAGGTGCCCTTCAACATTTCACCATTGTTGCTGACCTACCAGCTTCAACTACACGGTCGATTTTAGAAACGCTGTACAATATCCTTTGATGCAAACTTATATGATTTTCTTTAAACAGAAAACCACCTCCGACTTCCAAAGTTAATCAATTATTAAAAATCTATTTATTCAACAAATATTTTTCACATGCCTACCATGGCCAGACATCATGCTGGGCTAGGGACTGGGTTCAAATACTGGCCACGACAGGCTGGCCCCTGTCCTCACAGAGCCCACTGTCCAGCCAAGAAGGAAGCAGGGTCTCTCTATCCACAAGCATGGCTATCACAAACATACTCCTCACCCAAATAAGGTCCCTCATTCATGGATCCCATCGCCTCCCTTACACTTTTTTCTCAAATGAAAAAGTGTTTGATGAGTACCTGCCTGGGACAATTCTGCTATTAGCTTCATTAAATAATAAAGGGAACCAAGCGTTCTGAGGAGCTGATTAAGAATGACTAGAGAAGGAGAGAATGCAAAAATTTCATGCAACCCCAATAATGGATAGGCATTGCATTCGGGCTCAGGGAGGGCTGTGTGAACAGAACAGGGCAGCTAAGGTGGGTCAGGGTAGGTGGACGGCACGCATGTGGGAAAGGAAGGGAGATACTCAAGTGATTCTGTTTTGCAAAAAGCAGGCATTCAGCCTAAAAAGACGTGGAAACGAAACAGCAGGCTTGCACATGTAACAACTGAACAAGGGTCAAGAAACTAAAACTGCCTGGGAAGACAAAAAATCAGGAACGGAGCCTGAGTAATTCACTAAATTCAGCACAGCAGAGAGGCTTCTGAGGGCTGGCTCTCTACAGGGGTGGGCAAGAGTAGGTTTACAAGGGTTTCTATGGAAGATAATACAATAATCAATAAACAATAATACAGAATAAACTGCTTCAGGTACTCATAGCTGCCAACCTCCTTTTGCCCGCCCGCTTATTATCCTGGAGAAGTCAGAGGCCGGGAAGCAGGAGCCGGCGCCATCAAAGCAATGAAAACAACGAACAGTAAATACGTTTGGGAAATAAGTCTAAAAGAGAAAGAAATAAATACCAAAAAAATCAAATAGTTCGACTCACTGCTCTTCTCTTTAATTCTCTATTTTCCAAATGCTGCAGAATAACCCCACCTTGGTATTACAGGACAGGAGTACTTTGGTCTTTTCTGATGCAGAGAAAATAAAGTGAAATTATAGGTCACTGAAGACATGAGAGGGCTGAGCGGCGTAATCTAGGTATCTATATTTGTTCTCCAGAGTGCCAGTTCATTAGACTATTTTTGTCCTGAGCTCCACATTATTACATCTGATACTCAGAATTCCGAAGGTATTGTGTACTGACCTCAAAGCCTCATTAGAAAATGCAAAAAAGGGACACTTTCAGGAATAATTTAAAATGAAAAAAAAAAGCACTGTTTTCTCAATCTGAACATTTACCTGTTTTATTAACAAGTTCATCTTTTAAAAATAAAGTATTTATTTATTTTTAGAGAGAGAGAAAGGAGAGAGAAAGAGAGGGAGAGGAACATCATCAGTTGCCTCTCTCACACCCCCAGCTGGGAACCTGGCTGGCAACCCAGTCATGTGCCCTGCCCGGGAATCAAACCAGCAACCCTTCAGTCTGCAGGTCGGTGCTCTATCCACTGAGCAACACTAGTCCGGGCGACAAGTTCATCTTTATGTCTAGGGTCTCTTTCAGGTGAAGGCCCAAAGTAGCTCCAAAATTGCTAGTGAATAGAAGGCACTCAGTGTTCATTTTAAAATAAATAAAAGCTAGTTGTAAGACTTCATAAACTGTTATCTTTTCCTTTCTAATTATCTTAGTGAGATTATTTAAAGTAATCTGTTTCAGGCTCAGAGACTCCATATAAAGGAAGTGAGAATAGACAACAATTCACTGAAAGGTGACTGCACATTAAGAACTGTCAGGTCTGGGTCCTCCTTTCCCCCTCAGAACACCTTACCAGACAGGTATTACGAGAAAGAAGACAGGTTCAAAGACGCTAAGTATGGCCGCACAGCTCATAAGTGACAGAGATGAGTTTAACCCGGGTCTGACTCCCAGATCCATGCTATTTCTAACTGGCTCCTTTTTTTTAATGGAAAGCATTCTAGTACTCTTAAACCGCGTTAGGTTTTTGAGAACAGGAAGTCATTTAACCACTAAACGATCATCTTGTCAGAGTTGTTAATAAAGCTAGACGTTCCATGTACAGCCTGACAGATATGACGCTTCTTAAAATTTAACAAATAGATCAAATTAAATGCTTTTAAATATTCAGGGGAATACACAGACTTAGCACAGCCTTGACAACCTCAGGCTGGGATTAAAAAATTAAACACTAATTAGCATTTATATCACACCAGCAAGCCTAAGACTCTCTAGATGTTCAGTATTCTTCAAGTGAATCCGATAACGTCCCTAAGGCAGAGACTGCCTGGTTTACCAATAAGAAGAAAACAAGAAAGAGGGCCTAATTTAGAAAACTCAAAATAAATAAATAGAGCAATTAGAAAGGACATAAATCCTTTCTTGGCTGGCTGTAGTCCTTTTCAGCAGGCCAGTGGTTTTCAATGTGTGTTCCCTGGAACCCCAGAATCCATTTGGGAGCTTCAGGAAATAATGGGAGGGGTAAAAAGGAAACTGAGTGGGCCCCCTACACCCTCTACCCCAACCCCAAACCCTAAACAGTCCAGTTTTCTGTTTTCTGTATCGAGATTCTATGTGGAAAATATATCTGGGGGAAAAAACAGCTGGTTCTCCTGCTGTAAAAAAACTTGGAGACCTCTGTCAGTATGTTATGGCAACGATGAAATGTTTATGTTCACGTAACCCCCCCAAAAAACTGGGGTAAAGAAGCTGGGGTCCTCACGGAGACAGAGCTGAGAGCAGGCACTTTTTTCCTGCCATGGAAAGTTTACTTGAAGTGTTTTGCGATTCAAAAAAAAAAAATGTGGTCATTAAAAAGGCATTTCACTGGCATCTCCTGGCTCAATAATGACGCTGTTTGTATAAGAGAGTGCTCACACTGGCACGGGGTGCCCACACTACACTCCGCAACGGGGCCAAGATCATTAACTTGTTCCTTGGACAGCGTGTTTCTCATGGAGAGCTTCTCTGGCTATTACTTCACTCTAAAGAGAAGACAGACACCTTCATTACTTCTGTAACAGGCCAGACAATGGAGGCACCTCTTCCAACCCCAGGAATGATATTTAGAGAACTGTGTGCCCAACTCAAGTTTTGCTCAATAAACTTGATTACCTTTTCATGACTTGAAATGAGGTCAACGATGTTCTGTATTAAAGATCCTCGAAGTCCACTGAACATAATTTCTCTTCTCTGACAGAAGTGTGAGCTTTGGGTTTAGACAAGCCTGGGTTCAAATGCTAGTCCTCCCACTTACTAGCTGTTAGACTGGGTTATTTACCTTAAGCTTTAATTTCTTTACATGTTAAGTGGAGATAATACAATTTACCATGAAGAATTATTGAGAGGAATGAAGACACGGAGGCAGGCAACACTTGCAAAGTGCTGACTGTGTGCCAGATGCTACCCTAAGGGCTCTGTCTAGATTTACTAATATAACTATCTCCCTCTTACAAATGGGGAAATTAAGGCAAAGAGAATCTAACACTAAATGAAATAATATGGGTAAAATGGTCAACCACAGAATTACCAGACAAGATTATTAGTTCAATATGTGAGGTCTGTCCAGAAAGTACCCAGCTGTGTAAAATGAAAAACAGAGACATTTACCAAAGAAGATACAAGGAACACTGTACACAGGACAATGACACCTCAGTCCCCTTCAAAGTAGGCACCTTGGGACTTCCCCCAGTTCTCCCAATGGCCATCAGATGCCCCATCGTACCTTCCTGAATCTCATGGATGGTCTGAAATCTCTTCCCTTTCAAAGGTGATTTTAGTTTTGGGAGAAGCCAGAAGTCACAGGACACCAACTCTGGGCTGTAGAGGGGTTGAGTCCCTGAGTGATTTGATGTGCTGCCAAAAACTCTGCACGAGACGTGATGCATGAAAGGGCAAGTAGTTGTGATAAAACTGCCAATCACCAGTTAGTTGCCCATGGCTGTGGCCTTCTGAACCATCTGAATAGTTTCCACATAACACAAAACACGAGGCAGATTCATTGCTGTACTCACTCAGTCATTATGAACGTGACGGCCACACAGTGCAAGTGTTCTCACTATGGCGTCTACCGCCCCCTTGACTAGTACAGTGAAATCATTCTTCATGCATGTGCATTCCAGCCCACTCTTTGTGGCTGCCAGGTTACATCGATGTCATAAACTGTTCTCATTATATTAACAATGGTTGGACTTTTTCCAGACAGACCCCGTATGTCAGCCCCCCACTCTCCCCCAGCTTTGCCTTTGAAACAGCAAGACCATATGGATTCAAAATAAAATTGGAAATCAGAACTCGAGATATTGGATTCAAAACGACTCTCTGGATGGCACTGAGAAATGACTCAGTCTCCCCAGTCACAGAGGCACAGAGCAGTACCAGGGATGGGGCAGCTCCAGGATTATGAAGGCACGTGTGAAGGGGTTGGACAACAGGCTGAAAGCCATCCAGCAACCCTTCCAACTCCCAGCTCTCATTTCAGACTCTCTGCTCTCTGCTGTCTTTCCTTCATTAGAACCTAATGGACCATAACACAGTAACGTCTGCTAGGGTAAGAATGCCACTGAAGAGTCCCCACAGTCTGCATTTGCATACACTGGGAACCAAGAAAGAAAACTATGGACAAAGCAGGAAGGGTGGGCAACACAAAGTGGGGGGAGGAATCATTTCTACACAGGGCTGGGCACTGGTAATAATTTAGGGTGAGAATGAAAAGATTCAGTATCACTGGAATGGTATATTTGTCAATGGTTTGGTTTGCTAATAAACGCTCTTACACACACACCTGCTTCATGGACTGCAAAGTTTTAATATGTGATTCTCAGTCTAATTTCAGAATTAAATTATTTTCAAATGTCTATTTCTCAAAAAAATGACTGGATTTTAAAACCGGGGATTAAAAAGCAGGGTGGTTTTTATTTTAATTGATGTTATCATACATAATAAAATAGGCATTCAAATTTTTAGAACATATGTAGAGAGTAGGAATCTTAGCAGACACACTCAAGAGTAAGAATTTCCCCATGGCTTTGCCATCATTACATCAAGTTATTCTCCATATCCCCACCGGCATGGTGAACAGTTAAATTTCAGTCATTGCTGACATTCCCACTCCTCTGCCTCACATATGCAGAACAGTATGAAGGTTCCAGAGGTTTTGTGAACAGCAGAACTTTTAAAGAAACCATCCCAGTCTCCAAGCTGCACTGGCTACTGCTGAGCTGCCCTCTTTCCAAGTCTACAGTGGAATTCATTCATTCATTCATTAAGAAAATGTATCAAGCAGGAGCAGGTATTCTATTCCTTACTCTGACCCAAGGGACTAGGGATTCAACAAACAAACAGGACGATAAGACTTCTGCCTCCCCAGAGCCTCAAAGGTTCCCTGAGCACTGCAACGTCTGCTCCTTCCTCAGGCTCGGGAATCACAGCCAGGGCTGCGGTTCAGTGACTCAGGTGTAGTTAGTTCCCCAGACACACAGCACAGACGTTCCCTCCCTTTTCACCGACCCACAAGAAGCCACCCACCCACTGCCCACTGCAGCACACAGCAAGGACTGGAAGGGAATTGATCTTAGGAATTCTCTCTCTCCCCACCCCAACCCCTCCGCCTCTCCCTATCCAAGCACCACCCACTTAGAAGCTCGGACTTGCAGAAAACAAAAGCCAGGAACTTCCGACAACACAAAACCCTGCTGAAACAAAGGAGTTCCAGGAAGCTGCTGCTGTCACCAGACCAGGAGTAAAAGAAGAGAATAAAGAAAGGGGGAGAAACATCACGGAACATACACACCCTTACCGTATACCGCCACATATAAATGATTTTTTTCTAGAAAGCAATCAAGTTGTTTTCATTTAAAAAAATGAAACAAAATGTGACCACTGAACATTTTAATTTTTCCTGAATTAAACTAGGCACCAAAATGTTCAACACTGCTTTAAAATATTACACCCAGCACAGTGCCTGGTACGCAACAGGTGAGATGGATAGATAAATGGATAAAGAAAGTCTTTCCTTCCTTATAAGCTGTATATCTGATACGAGGGAAGTTGAAAAAACAACTTACGGATGGCCCGCCTATCTGAGACACCTTTTTTTGAACAAATGAAGCTATTCTTGGGGCATAAGTACTATAGGAAAAATATGCAAATATGTTTTACAGTATGGAAGGATGGGAAGGAATTCTTACATTAAGAGGTAACAATAACAAAAATTTTTAAATCTAAAGTAGTTCATTTTTCTTAATTATTTTTATTTAAGTTTTTATTTAGCAGAACAAGGGTTGATGCATAATTAAATGTTGACTGTCATATATTAACCATAGAGCGTTGGGGAGGTATACTCAGTTTCTTCACCTTTAAAATGGAGAAATTAGCATCTGCTATTACTTAGGGTTATTTTAAAAATAAAATTATTAAACCATTTCTTCAGTCTGGCCTATTTCAGACTCAAGAAATATTTAAAATACGTACAAACACACATACATGCACACACATACTCTTCTAGCTTGATCTTGAGGCCATACATATATGTCCACAAAATTCTAAGAAAACAATGAAATCTTTCCATCACCCTGCTAAAAATGTAGAAGAGAAGTTTTACTGATATTTAAATTCTCTCTACATATTTTTTATTAAAGATTTATTGTTTATGCTATTTCAGTTGTCCCCAAATTTCCCCCCTTCACCCCCACCTCCACTCAGCCCGCCCCCTATTTCCATAGTCCATTCCCAGACCGTTGTCCATGTCCATGGGTCCTTCATATATGTTCTCTGACTGATCCCTTCACCTTCTGTCATGCAGTCCCTACCTCCCTCCTCCCCTCTTACCGCTGTCGGTCTATTCCATGATTCTATGCCTCTGATTCCATGTTGCTCATTAGTTTATTTTGTTCATTAGGTTCTTCTTATAAGTGAGATCATATGGTATTTGTCTTTTACTGATTGACTTATGTCACTTAACATAATAGTCTCTAGTTCCATCCATGCTGTCCTAAAAGGTAGGGATTTCTGCCCGGCTGGTGTAGCTCAGTGGATTGAGCGCGGGCTGGGAACCAGAGAATCCCGGTTCGATTCCCAGTCGGGGCACATGCCTCGGTTGCGGGCCAGGTCCCCAGTGAGGGCCATGTGAGAGGCAACCATACATTGCTCTTTCTCCCTCCCTTCTCCTCTCTCTGAAAATAAATAAATAAAATCTTTAAAAATAAATAAATAAAAGGTAGGGATTTCTTTTTTCTTTCTGCTATGCAGTATTCCATTGTATAAATTATCATTTTTTAATCCATTCATCTATGATGGGCACTAAGGCTGTTCCCAGCACCTGGCTATTGTAAATGTTCATAGCTGCTATGAACATTGTGATGCATAAGTTCTTTTGAACTGGTGTTTTGGGATTCTTAGGGTATATTCCCAGCAGTGGAATTGCTGGGTCAGAAGGCATATTTTTTTTACACTTTTATATGTTGGTCTTTTACAGCTTTCCATAAACAACAATCTAAGATACAATCCCTTGAAGAACCAAACTATGAATTTTTACACTTAGAAATGTCAATGAACTGGTTAAACATCTGAAACACATATTGAATCTAGGTAGAAACTGAAGGTAGGCGAACGGTCCAACTGCCCAGCCAGAAACGACCCAGGCTTTGTGAGCAACTTCCCCAAACTCCTTAGCATAAAACTTTGTTCTTAACAAGAAAACAGATTAGTTCCAAAGTATCAGAAAATTCTTAAACCTATAAAAATTGGACTTTTACTTTAAATTGAAGTAACAATTCCCTTTTCTTACTTTTAAATTTAAATATTAAGTAGTCACAAACTTATATTCTTCTACCTGTTCATCAAGAGGTTATCATTCTAAACTGGAAAGCTATAACACATTATACAAATGTCTTTACTAAGCCACGCTAACAAAAATTACTATAAAAAGTATCATAAGCATTTAGTTCATTTTGATATAAATTCACTCAGCCCTAAAAGATTTTTAAATTCATCTCCTGTACTTGCACAGAAGTCATTTTATCATTTATTTAAAAAAATTTAAATCCTTTCAGCACTGAATAATCTATCATCTTCTTTGACATCAAATAAAGTAATTACATAATTTGATAACTTTCCATGAAGAGTTATTTTCTCTCTAATGTCTCTTAATTTGATTTTTATTCTCCTGGGGAAATTTTTTTCTTTCTTCAGGAACCTCATCTAAAGGGATTGCCCAGCCAGAACAAATAACCTGGTCCTCTTAATTTCTTCGCCAAAAACGTTTCACTCAAAACGAGCCTCATCTCCTTCAACTTTAGGATCCTTCATGTCGGTGTGTTTAAGCCCTTATACTGAGCACGTTCATGAAGGATTTAACCCTCCATTCTAGTCTGGTCTCCAATATTTATCACATCACCTTGGCATCAATACTTAACTTATTTTACCCTAAGTTGTCCAAACTATAGAGTGAAGATATTATCTCAGAAGTCCAGGAGGGTAGTACAATGACAAAAAGGGATCACTACTATAAAAATGCTTAGAATTTATTTACAAATTCATACAGAATTGCAATGTCAAAAAACTAAACATAGCAAAAAAAATTGCGGTCGTTTTTTATGCAACGCAATGATCTTCAGATCCAAGTCCTTCAAATGCAATATAACACTCTTTGTAGTTAAAACAGAAGCGTCATTATCTAGAATTAGAGCTCTGATAACAAATGTTAATAACTTAGTAAGTGATACCGCATCACCCATCCTCAGGGCTAAATCTGTACTTGAGTAAATGTATCAATTATGATAAAAGTCTTAGTGAAAACCATAAAACACAAATAAAAAGAGTAAACCTTGATTAATCAAACAGCTTAGAAGAGAGGGGTGGCTTCTGGGTCACAGCCTACCATCAATAACTCCTGATACCCATTTTGGAGAATAAATTCCTGGTTTTCACCTCCTGCATCAACACTTCCTTCCTACTACTTATATTAGCGCAAAAGGAATAGTATTCTGGTTTCTTAAATATTTTCCTTCCAGTATGATTAATCCAGGAATCTAAAGAATTACAATACCTAGTGATTTTAAAAATATTATCGCATATTACATATACAGAATTTATAATTCCATTACAGTTTTCCACCAGGCTTCTTCAAAGCCCCCAATGTTATGTGGTTCACAGTTTCACAAATTAAACCTGCATTTCACTAACCATTGCTTCTGGTCTCAAAATTATTTAACCTCTATCACTTTTAAGACATCATGATATTTTTTTAAAGCTTGGCATTCAAAATTGCTAGTTTTAGTACCCCACCCAAGTATTACAAGCATTTCTTCTTTCATGATGAATTTAAAATCTGAGTGAAACTTACTTTCTTGTATTGCATTAAGAATCTCTGAAAAGTCCACATCACTCTTTGGGCCGTCAGGTAGTATTTGCATATCCAGCTGGTAGCCTTGCAAATCCACTCCTCCTTCTAGAGAAATGAAAGATATTCATGGAGTTTGCACTGATTATCAGAGAGCCCAGCATTAGGGTCCCAAGGAGATGCAATGTCAAACTCTAAAATGAACAGCCAACTGTTTGCTAGTAATCTTCCCTCATGGACAAATGGCTTTAAAAAAATGAGGAACATCACCAGCCATTTGCTCTTTATGGGACCAAAAAAGGTTTAATGCAAAAATAAGGCAGCTACCTTATTGCAATACCACATACTTTATAATATTTATTGATGACTTCCTGGGTGAAGAATGATAGGCTGCACCCAAGGATATTTAAAATTATTTTCAACTTCTACATGGCTAATAAGTGACATTCAACACAAATATTTTATGGTACCATCTTCTTTAAAATTTTAATTCAATTGCAGAAAAAATTTAATATTCTCGATATCACAGAAAAAAAAGGTATCACCTTTCCTTCACATTTGGACTTCCCTGCTCTATCATGTATTTTTTCAATTATATCAGAATATTTTTATTGTATCACGTAATTAAGCCTCTTGCAGGCACTGGGTCTGTCTGATGTATTTTTGGTGTATTCTAAAGAAAAAAGATTTTTATGCTGCTCCACACACTTACAGAACATTTAAGGAAGTCAAAGAAACGCTGTTATCAAACTATAACTTTATCATAAATAATAATAAACCTCAGGATGCTTCCAAAATACCAGTCAGAACATCTCTAATTTGAGGAGTTTGGAAGTGCTAAAAGCCAGTACTAAAATAAACAGATAGCCTGATGAATAGAAGGTAGCATGTCCTAGCTTCCAGTATTTTTGTAGAAATAATTCTTTCATACGACTAGGACTGTTTTATTCTTAGCCTTGAATAAAATTTCAGTGAGAGCCGTAAAACTCAAGAGGAATAAGACACTGTCACTGCTGCACAGGGAATACTCATGTCAGGAGGGAAACAAACACAAGTAACACAACGGAAGGTAAGCTTTGGGGAGGCAGAAACTTTTGTCTGCGTGGTATAACCCAGCACCAAGAAGTCTGTGCGAGGGCACAGAGTAGGACCTCAACAAGTGCCGAGTGAGTGAACAAATGAATGAGGTTGCTCAGTAATTATGAAACAAACGCAGTAGAGTTATAAGCAAAGCTAAGGGCTCAGATTCTTGAGTCAGACAGACCAGCCTCAAATTCTTATTAGGTAACACCAAATCTCAATAAATCTTCGTTTCCTTATCTATAAAATATGGATGATAGTAATAATCTCACAGACTAGCCAGGAGGACTCAATGAGATAATGCATGAAAAACTCTTAGCTGTAACATAGTCATCACTCAGTAAGTGGAAGCCATCACTATTACCATCCATAGTCATTTATTAGAGCAGTATTGCCACTTATGTAGAAACTATTTAGCTAGTGAATAATGAGAAGAAACATAAGCCATTTCTTTGGGACACCAGCATGCAGTTAGTGACTGTCAAGCGCTGCAGACACAACAGGGAACTTTTTAAAACCATGCGTACAGTTGGCTCATTGCAGAGTCTGAAGTTACCTGTAAGACTAAGCTTCTCAATGGGACCTTCCTGTTGGCCCAGAATTATAATGGGTTATTTTCTTTTTTTCCCCATGGCCAGCTACTTCGAAAGTTCTAATGCTTACCAACCTCTGCTAAGGCTAATCACCTTTGTTCTGTCCAATGCCCAAAGACTTCACAACAAGGATGAAAATTAAAATGAAAACACAAGAATATTCAATACTGCCTACTGGCCAGGCTCTGCGCTACGTACTTTACTATCTCATTAAGTCTTTAACTTTGAAAAGAAAGTGTAATAAGAAGGTGAAATTTTCCCTAAGCCACACAGCTGCTAAGTTGTAAAGATATACCAATCCATGCTCTTAACTAGTCTTTAATACCACCTCTATCCACGCGGTCACAAATATAGGTTGTTAGAAACACGAGAATTGGATTTTGACCAAGAGTCCCAAGGTCAAACAGGGGTGTCCAGCCTTTTGGCCTCTCTGGGATACACCAGAAGAGCAAGAGTTATCTTTGGTCACATATTAAATACATTGCGACATGTAATCACAAAACATCACATGACGGTTTAACTAAATTTACAATTTTGTGCTGGGCCGCATTCATAGCCATCCTGAGCCGCATGCGGCCTATGGGCTGCAGGCTGGACACCCCTGGTAGTACATCAAAAGCCATTATATAACCTAAAAAACAAATGACTTCCTAAATAGATTAATAAATAGGAGCCTAATTGATTTACTGTTTGCTGCAGTCAGTAACAAGTTCCAGTAGCAGTTATGATTACTAAATAACTACCAATTTTAGTAACTAAAGTTCCACAAAGTTTTAATACTTTTTTTTTTGCTGGAAGACAGTATAAGAGTAGAAGTCATAAAACAAGCAACATACAGGAGGCATTCAAGTCATTGAAGTCTGTCTTTAAAGAACATTTAGTGATATGGGAAATGCTTAATGTAGAATGGAAAAGCGAGAAAAATGGATACAAGAACCAAGTTATAGATACGTCTCAAGTATATTAAAAAAAAATGCCCTTTTATGTGACTAGAAAAAAAAGACAGAAAACTCCAAATGGGTACAGAAGTTATCTCTCAGCTTTGAAATTACGGGTACATTTTATTTTATTCTTTATCTTTTCTATGTTTCTTCACAAGAAGTAGAAATTACTTTTATAATTTTAAAGTAATTTAAAAGTCCATATTGTGACAGTGGATGATATTAAGTATTTAGAGTTCAGGATTCAAGACAAAGAGTACCAATGTTAACCCATTAAGGAACTAATTTCAGATAAAGCAAGCAAAGTATAGCCAAAGACATTGAAACTGAGAACAGGTCGACAGTGACCAGAGGAGCAAGGGGAGGGGATAAAGGGGGGAAAGGGTGAAGGGTTTGCAGGAATGATTATAAAGGACAAGGAGGGGTGGAAGTGGGGGAGGGAGCTGGGGAGGGCTGGGTGGTGGGGAGGGGTGAGGGAAAAGGCAGAAAACTGTACTTGAACAATAATAAAAAAATTAAAAATGGGCAAAGGACTTGAAAAAATACTAGATTATAATGGTTTTTCATTTTTATACAAGATTAAACTATATCATTAATATACAGGACTGGGGAAAAGTAGGCTTACAGCTATTTGCGTGGGAAAAGACATGCAGTTATAATTATAATAATACAAGAATAAACTCTGTTTTGCATACTGAAAAAAAGATTTTCTAAATGAATGTCATGCTTGAAATATAAAATTCAAGTAGCTTCAGCTTTCAAAATGCAATGTCGTCTTCATGGTAAACATTAAGAGCACACCTAGAATCCCTAAAATATAAGGTATTTTTCTTCCCGTGCTTTGGAAGAAACATGAAATACACTTTCATACAGTATAATACGGTGGTCTGGCGTCTGGCAGTAAGCCATGCATTTACGTCTAAAATGACAATGCTGGAGCTGCTGCAAAACAAGGACTTTTGTGAACCTTCTCCACGGGAAGTGGTCCCGGTGTAAGGACGCTCGCCAGGGACGCCTTCCAGGCGATGATCTTCACTTTCAGCACTCCTCCCCAATGAAAGAGGCTAAATGACTTCAACATACAAAAAGTTGTATGTCTACACTGAACTTTTGATATTTAATTATTTATCGTTAGTGTTATAGTTCTGATGTGATTCTAAAAAGTTGAGAATCTGAGTTCTCCCTGTAGTCATGGATATCTCTACTTTGAGTTAAAACCCAAAGCTCTGAAAAACAAGGCAAGAAGGGTAAGATGTCATGGTTTCAAAGCAAAGAATCTTTAAAATAAGGTAGAACCCCACTTGACCCTGGTAACTGACATGCAACTAAAGTACAATCCAGAGAAAACAAAACCTGTCACATTGAAGAGGGAAGCTAAAAAAGATTCCTACAGATGTGAAGAACACACTGAACAATTTAAAAAATCAAAAATAGATACAAAATTCATGTCTTCTCCACAGTTGCCTTTAACTTTTCTTACATCTGACTGACAGGAGCATTTCTACTCAAATCTTAACTGTGATTCTGTAATATGAATAAAATTGAAAGTAGTTTCAATAAAAAGTGACCTTGATAACAGCATTTACTTTCAATAAAAGTTCTTCAGCTGAGCAAGCAATATTTTAAAAATTCATTTTAGATTTGTATCTAGCTTACATGGATTTTAGCTAAATGCTTATCTACCAAAGGAACCAAGGAAACAATCTCCAAACATGAGTTTCTCAATCAGCAAATATGGCCATGTTCTCCCATCCCATCTCTGTTTGTAGAGATTCCTTTCTACTTATAGAATATTTTAATTGAATTTATTGCAGTTACATTGGTTAATAAAAATGTATAAGTTTCAAGTAATTCTGTAATACATCATCTGTATATTGTATTGTGTTCACCATCCAAAGTCTAGTCTCCTTCCATCACCATTTATTGACCCTTTATTGTCTTCTACCTCCCCCCGCCCCCTTTCCCTCTGTTAATCATCATACCATTGTCTGTATCAATGAAGTTTTCATTTTCTGCTTAATTCCTTCACCTTTTTCACTCAGCCCCTGAACTCCCATTCTCTCTGACAGCTGTCAGTCTGTTCTCTGTAGCTATGAGTCTCTACTTTTTCTTTTTCTTAATCATTTTCATTGTTACTCTATTACAGTTGTTCCAATTTTTCCTCCTTTGCCCTCCTCCGCTCACCCCCCAACCTCACTCCTATGGTCATGGACAACAGTGTGGGAGTCTCTCTCTTTCTATTTTAAGGTCCATCCTAAGTGCTCTGCTTAATCCTAACAAGTAAGGACCATATTCCACCCACTGAACCCCCACAGGTATCTATATTTTATCTTTTCTACAGTGCACGTTTTCCATCAAGAGTAAGGTAGGTACAGTGCCTAGCATGATGTGGAATAGACACAGACAAGATGAGAATGCCAACCCCTCACCATCCAGCTCTGTTCCTCGTCTCCAGTACCCTTAGCTAGGCTGCGACATGATCGAGGCCCTGGACCAAACCACATCCATCTTTTTATCTCCTATGGAACCTGGAACAAGGCCTCAGAAAAATATTAGTTGCTCAGTCATTGCTTTTAGTGCAATTTCACATTATTGGTAACAGTAAAAGGACATATACCAAGAAAATGTCCCAGTTTTCCTTTTCAGTCCACAATTTTAAGGCATCTTGATAGGTTATCGATAGATGACTGTGAAAGACATATTCTAGATCATGCATTTTCTTTTTTGTAAAATCTATTAAAATGTTGTCAAATAATCAAGAAAATCTTAATGTACCAACAGGCTTATAATGAAAATCAACAGTTGCTAAACCCACCTCTTCCTCAACCCCAGTCCTATTCCCCCCGTACAACCCTTTTAGGAATTTGCATTGTTACTTCTTTTGGATGCTTCCATGTGTGTAGTCTGTTGTTTCCTGTTCAATTCCATGTATCACTTATTGTTTTCTGCTATGATATGAGACAATATAATTTATATTAGTGCTACCTGGCTTTGCCTTCCACCCACCCATCAAATGACTAATCTTCATTATTATACTGTATTATATTGCCTCACTTTAGTAATTTAAAGAAAATTATTAAAAATTTCAATTTCTTGTCCAAGCAAATATAGACAAATATATTTGCAAATGAACACAAAGTGGTTTAAAAAGCAGATTTGGACACAACACTGACCTGGATTTGAATGCCATTTCCATAGGACGCTGAGCCATTAAAAAATAAGTCTCATTTTTCTCATTTACAAAATAAAGAAGATAAAATTTTGTAGGCTCTATTAAAAATTATTAAAAATAATTTGGCTCAGAGTGTTAAGTCATCATAATCCACTAAAATTGTTATGTGACATACACATTCTCTACACATTGAGGACCAATTCCAGGTTTAGGGCTTAAATTAGACCCCCAAAATCAGTAAAAATCCTGTAATTTGGACTTGGAATAGTTATTTCTTATTTAAGCAGGAATAAAGGAAACTGTGACAAATCAAGCCTTCCCCCTTCCCTGTGAAACACAAAAGATGAGGGACTCCATAAAATAGGTTTATGGGGACAAAGGATATTTTCTGTGGTTTCCTCATAACAAATGTTAGAGCTGAGCTTCTCTCTACATTACATTTATCTCCTGAATTAAAAATCAGTAGTTCCTGTCCTGAGAGGTATATTTAATATCAATCCTCAAATGTAGCATATTTTACAAAATAGGAAGCAGTGATATTTCAAAACTTAATATAACTATCTAAAGTAAATCCTCAAATGTCCTATTTTTGCACTTACTAGGCTTCAAAGACACCATTTTTGAAACTGGGAGTTTGCTTTCAATTTCCCATAAGCGAATTCAGTATTCCTGTGACATTGTTAAGACAGAGAATGAATGGTATTAGGAGGGGAGGGAGCTAGAGACTTTCCCTGCATCCACCACTGTCCGAGATGAATCTTTTAAGAAGGAAGAGAGAAAATGAATTCCATTCATCTGGAGGATCTGAAATCGAAAACCCTAGATTTACATGTGGGATATTCCACTGGTTCCAGGAAACTTGCCAACTCTGCTTCTTAACTTCATTTATAGCTCGTTCCAAAATCTCTTCAGTGTGCCATAAGCTAAAAAGGCTTCACAATAGAGGAAGCCTTGTCAGTGCCACTGGAAAAAGACACACCAATCACCCTCTTTTATATTAGTATTCCTTAACTATAAATCTAGCGATGTGGCAAGATCATTTTTACTGACAGATGAAAGCTCAGCTTTGTGTTAGTAGGAAAACCCAGATCGGTTCACCCACACTGGTCACTAAAAGCTACAAATATTCCTGCAAATGATTGGCACTGGGCAGTTTTATGGACTCAGTTCTGGACTGGGCCCTGACTGGAGAACCACTTTTGGCTAACGGCAGGTGGATGTTTCCCAGGTTGAAAATGGAAATAAATAACCCCACTGCTTCAGCCAGTAATGGCTGCCCTTCAACAAAATTGCTTCCATGTGTCACTGGATTGGTGAGATAGTCACCTCCTAAAATGATAATGCACCTCTGCCGCTAATAGTTCCAAACGGTGCTTGGAAATCTGAGCCTCAGAGCTCCAAATGGCAGGAAGGATTTGTGCCTCCTACATGCAGAGCTTGGTGGATGGGGGGTCTCCCAGTCTCCTGGATGCTGAGGTCTGTTGCTATGATGACAGGGAATCAGAGGAAGGAAAGGGAGAAAGTAAGGATGAGGAGGGGTAACAGAATAGAAACCATGACACTTTCGGCATCACTAGCCTGTTGTTTACTTTCTTAACCTGCATGATAAATCTGGACATACAGAGGGCTTGGGCTGGATATATGAAGGAGCATGTCCTTAAAAGTCAACAAGCCTCATGAGAACATGTACATCAGCCTCTCACCTCTCAGCCAGGGAATTCAGTACAGCAGAAGTTACTATTATCTGATTTCCACGGTCGGGGGCCTAGGCTGGGCTTGGGGTTTAGGCCACTAGTTATAGTCGTATGATCCTGAGTTAATAGTTACTTAAATCTCTCCAAGCATCTCCAAAATATAAAATTATCTGAAATAGCCTCAGGCAGAAGATGCAGTTTTAAATTCCACAAAAACACCATACTCTTTCCAGAAGTTAATCACTTGGTTTTCTTTGTGGTTTCCTTTTCTACAGCTCTTCATTCATTTTGCATTCAAATGGTTGTGAAAGATTCCTCAGAAAATTTTCTCTAAATGTATCTCATAGGTACAAATATATGCATATGTCCCTCAGTAAAGGGAAAAGAAAATGCAAATATTGAAGGGAAGAATCTGGTATGTATTTTTAGACAATTCCTCATATGATAGCAAGGAGTACAGAACCCAAAGCCCACATTTGCCAAGGCCCAAAATAGCTTGTTTTCCTAAGCATTCCCTATTTACTAAGCTCACATCACACATCTTAAAAAAAAAGAAAAAAAAAGCACCCAAAGAGGAAGCAATTCAAATGAGGGATGATTAGTGTTATTTCTAAACCACAGCACACTAACTATTCTGAAATACATCACATTGACCTTCAAAGCAATGAGAAATAAAACAGAAGTCCCTTTAAGAAGCTCTTATCATTTTTCTTCCACAAAAGTTCAAAGCCATGTGGAAGATCTTATCTTGAAGCTACACCGAAAATCCGTTCCACAAACAGGAAAACAAATGTGTAATTTCATCCATTCTTCTGATCTACTCAAGAAGGGCAGCCAGATTCCTTGGGCCCAGTAAAAAAGTACCTGCCACAATTAAAAAAAAAAAAAAAAGTCTGTTTCCAGATAAGGTACTGAGAAAACAGTACAATTTCACAGTCAACTAATTCTTATCTTCAAGAAAAAGAGAATTGTCACAGTGAAAAAAAATAAGAAATTAAAGACATAAGGTTTTAGTTTGGGCCCATCACTTACTAATTTTGTAGTTTGGGGCAAATAGTTTCATGTCCTGAGCTGCAGAGAAAGAGGGGCAATTCCACCTCACCAACTGCTGTGAGGACTGAACGGGATGTAGGAGAAAGAGTAATGGAAGCCCCAGGAAACCATGGAGTGACACCTGATGTAAGGCAGTAGTGACGTGATCATTACTGCTGTGAAGACTGGCCGCACATTTACGTTTGCCTTATTTTTTCCCCTAAAGAATAAGTTGAATCTTGACTCTCATCTTGGCAGGACCAGGGACAAGTCAGTTAGGAAAGACCTGTGTGCTGGCCACCTTTCGCTTTTTAAACCTTTCCTTAATTATCCCTCATCGTTTGCTCTCCCCACAGACTTTGGTACTGCTGGATTTGTTTGTTCGTTTGTCATTTTTTTTTTTTAGCATGTGGAATTCTGTTTAATGGCAGAAATTTTACACTATGGTAGCATCTTCAAGGTAAAGTTGTGGTATAAATTTAAAAGCACTAGACAGAGGACTTATTTCTTCTATAACTGTTTATTTATAAACAAAGTGAAATTGTAATTTTCAATGCTACTTTAAATAAAATGTATCCTCTTTTTCCTAGCCATTTAGTAATTTTTTTCACCCTGTGCGAAGACTTTTCTGCAGTTTGGCTAAAACGTGGCACTGCTGTGTATGGTGTGAAACAGCATACAAAAGGCACTGGCTGAGTTCAGTCTGTTCCCTGATTTGAGACCAAGTCTTGAAACGAAGGCCAGAGAATACCATATTTTGCCATGTGTCATGCACAGTTTTTGCCCAAATTTCTGAGGACAAATAAGGATACACATTATACATGGGTATCATGATCACATACCGTGGGTATAATTATGGGTATAATAATCCCTTGTATAATGCGCTCAAAAACGGGTGTGCATTATACACGGCAGAATACGGTAATCGCTGAAACTCGTGAAAATGGGAGTGAGTTTTGTTTGGAACTAAGGAAGGATGAAAAACAAACATCTATTGCAGAGGAGAACAAAAAAGAATCTACGAAGCGAAGTGGAGCATCACTTCAATAGAAAGAAATAGTAACACATCAGGGTGACTACGTTTGTTTTCAGTGGAACACAAATGATTCCTTTTTCAATATAGTCTTCTTATGCTAAGTTTTGAACTCTTACAGGGCTTTCAACTTCAATTTCCCAAGGCTTTGTTCCACTAACTTGCTAGGAATATTGCTATCAAGTTGTCTGAAGAAGAAGGTAACAGCATAATGAATGACTGAATCAAACCACTGGAGTTGGAACTTTGCCTCTGCTACTTACTGACTGTGTGTCCTTGGGCAAATTACTTAACTATTCTGTGCCTTAGTTCCCCCAACCATAAAAAAGGATAACAGCATGAGGATATTGGGGGAATTGAGATAACGAATGCAAATAGCTTAACAGTGCTTGAGGTTGGAAATATGGGAAAGTGCTTAATAAATTGTAGCTGTAATTTTATTATTATTGAACATTTCATTCTTCCGTATACAGACAGCACTGCAGATATTCTAGCTCACTGGCAACAACAACATCTTCAAGTTTCTCTCCTGTGATATCAACTTGGCCCAGCATTTAAATACCTCAGCTATGTAAGCGAAAAATAGCCATGCATACAGAGAGAAAGGGCCGCTTAGATTTTAAAGAGAGATAAAAGAAGGTTAACATTTCTTGGGGAAATAATCAAACATATCAATGAAACACCATTTTACAAGCTCTACAAGAGAATAAAGGACACATTCTCTGACTGCTGACATTTCTCTAGGACCATAAGATGGGCCTCACAGATAAAGGAATAGCAAGAGAAGAAACATTTTAGATTTCAGAAGGCTTCTAATTCTATTTTATATTGCGCAGTCATTAAAGTGGGATAATTGGATCCATATCCACTGCGCTTTACTGTTTCCAATTCAAAAAATTTCAATCAATGCTTCAGTTTACTCTGCTCTGGACCCTTACAGTCCCAGGCCTGGTGCTCTGAATGCTCTTGTTATTAGCCAATAAAAGGAATAGAAAATAATACTCATTGATTATGAGTGGCTAAAAGATAAAGTCAAAGGAAATCAATACACAAGAGAAACAACTGACGCGAGCAGAAGGAACGAGAAAGCTTATGAATACGGGAAGAGGGGGAACGGCCAGCGCCAGTGCAGCAAGGGGTGTGTCCTCCTACTGGTGCCTGGCACAGGTTAACTGGGAAACTGGTCCATGGGGCAGCGACTGAGCAAGAAATGATTCCAAACACATGTACTTTCAGGCTTCAGAGTTTTGCCTGTGATGATGGTGACAACAAAAATGATTGCTGCCATGTATTTCTGAGCACCTACTATGTGACACAGATCATATGGAGCACTTCACATGAATGAATGTGCTTAATTGTCATAGCAATGCTGTAGAGGGTTGCCAGGCATTAAACATAAAAATGAAGGGTTACCAATTAAAATTTGAATTTCAAATTAACAACTAATAGTTTTTTTTCTTATAGGTGTGTCCCCTGTAATATTTGGTACATGCTCTCACCACAAAGTCACCATAGCTTGTCTGAAATTTAACTGTAAGATCTATATTTCATCTGGCAAACCTAGCACTGTGAGACAGGTATTAATATGCTCCTTTTGCTGATGAGAAAACGCATAGGAGATTCAGAGCAATTAGGCCATTTGGTCAAGTCTGAATAGCTATATTAGGCAGAATATCTGGATTTAAAATACCTAACTACAAAGCTTTCATTCATAACCAGAATAATACACTGACTCTATTATTATGTTCTTTCTTGTATCTGGGTGGCCACCCCCATCCTCCTGTTCAAATCCTGGTTGGCCTCAAAAGTCCAATTTGTAAACCACATGCCTTTTGAAGTCTTCTTAAATTTTCTGCAGTAGGAATGTTCCCATAACTTTCTTTGTATCTCTGTTCCAGCCCTTAATACAGTTTGACTTCCATTCCAGCAGGTGGACCGTCCCTGCAGCGAACATTCTTCCTTGTGTATTTCCCTTTTCTAACATCGCCTCTATTTCCTCCTGGGGAGGTGTCTTCCCCCTCCCGTGCGCAGCCTGAGCGGGAGAGAAATCAGGGGTTCTTCCCTCCTATTATAAAAGCTGACGGAGAGGCCTCCTTCTGTCCCGTCCTTTCTCTCATCACCGTCTACTCAACCAAGGGAAAGGTGCATGGCCAGTAGGTTGTCTCTCCTACATCTTCCAAATTTGAGCCAAATAATGTAAAACAAAAATAAAAATAAAGCTAAGGGTTCATTTCTTCCAGAGAGTTAAATAGTTCTTTCTTGGTTTCTGTTCTTTTTCCAAGGCTGGTTCTCCGGGCTTTCCTTTCATATCACTCAGATTTAAATTCCTTCCTTGCTTGGATTGAATAATTGGTTTCAGTTATTTATAACCAAAGAACACTGACTGGCCGTTTTTCGGATATGTCTGTGAGCTCCCCAAGGACGGTGTATAATAAAGTTCTATACCATTTCAGCCCCAAAGAAGTATCTTCCAAATAAGTAGTTGTTAGAACATGGTAGGCACTCAGAAAAGTTTATAAACTTTTGTATAAAGTTATGTGAGGTGGATGGCACAGAGAGCTAGAAGACTGTCTTGTTCTTTCTCTTTGTACTTAACAACCAGTGGGTGGGCTTTCAGAAAGCACTTTGGGAATTGGGATTATTAACTTTGTAAAAGGCAGATGGATGACTTAATAGGCCTCAGTATGACAGAAATGTCCATGCTGCTCCAGGATCTGTGACTCACTACAAATAAGAAACTCAGTTTGAGAGCTGTTCCGTAATCTCCCAACAGAACTATGATGCATCAGCGTAAGTACACTAAAATTAAAGAATGGAATTGAAGTCTCATCTACCTTGCAGAATAATATGGGCTTTAAATATATATTCTTTCCCACTTTAATCAGTGCTATTGATTCATGCTTTCAATTCTTATACAGTTAAAAACAAGGCACATTATTGATGTATAAATGCATGCAGTTCATTCCGTGTATCAAAAGTAAAAAAAAAAAATGGTGATAAAACACTGAGATAGTTATAAAAATGACAATCCAGCCTCACAATGCTCTTTAACTATCCAAGCTAGAATGATAACCCAACACGGTACATGAAAGTGTCACGTGTGAAAACATGCAGTGTGTACATCCACCACAGCACCGGGCTTCCACTACTTCATATTTAAAAACGCAGTAGGGCTTTTCTACTCCCTAAACAGGGCTGACCTAATGCAAAGCAAGGCAAGTTATAACATCGCTGATGTCAATATCACTACATCCATATGCCAAAAATCTTTACAAATACATAAAAGAAGAAGGAAATAAGATCAATGACCATTCTTACAGCGTGTTTTGCGAAAGCCAGGATAAAATTTTCATTGCACAAAAGAGTAAGCTACACAATTTGAAAAGGACAAAACAAAGCTAGAAACTAAAGCATACATTTACCAGTACAAACCCTAAAGTTACACTCAGTATAAACTGATTGAAAGCAAGAACCCTATGATGGGTACGAGGCAGGCAACCTCGGCTTAACTGATACTCCAGCACCATCGCTACTGTTACGACTGTGGCCCGGGCTGTTTAAAGGCACACCCAGCTCCCCCCACAGATGGGGGCTCCTTCACCTGAAGCCCCTTAAAGACTCCTGAAAGAAATCACTGGATGATAAAGGACAGTCCCCGCACACCCCAGCGCTACCCGAACAAAACCATCTACAGCCCATTTCTGTGAAAAGAAAAAAATTCTTTTGCACTTGAAGTAGGTTTTGAAGGGGTTTATCCCCTTATTTCTTGTCTCTGTTTCTGAAATCAGGTAAAGAAGCTGTGCAGGTTTAACGAAGAACTTACAAAAAACATGCAGATGCTTGGTACACAGCAAAGACTTGGAACCAGCTCGTCTCCAAGGTGAGTCCCTGGGACTGGTGAAGGAGCGTGTGACATAGAATTAGCATATTTTAAGCAAAAATAAATATACTTAAAAGAAGACAAGTGCACTTTTCTTTATCCTTAAAGGAACTGCACTCATAGCGAAGCACGCACCAACAAGGCCTGTGTTACAGACACAGCTGCGCCCAGGCCAGTCAGGGTTTAAGCCTGGTCCCTGCTGTGATGGATTCAGTGAGGACGCCAGTCCTCCTTATCGTGCTCCAACTAGAAAAGGGAAATATATATATACGCGTGTGTGTGTGTGTGTGTGTGTGGAGAGAGAGAGAGAGAAAGAGAGAGCACAAATGTACAGCATTGTGGCACATCATCTGTAGTGTTTTAAAGGACAGCTCTTTATCTTTTAATTGTCACTGGATTCTAAACAGTGAAAGATACTGTCTTGATAGAAAAACACTAAATTATAAAGCCACATGCTTCCATTATTTAAAAAAATAAAATAGAAGCCAATGTAAAAAAAATCACACCTTGAAAGAAAAACATAACGCTGACATTGTACTTATGACTATCACTTGCTCTGTTTTAGGTTTTGCTTTCCAAGTCGCAAGTCTAAAACACCCTTTAAAGAGAAAAGGAGTTAAGCTGCTACCTTAATGGTTTCAGAGGGGAGGGTGGGTGCTTAAGTGAGTGAATTTCCAGTGCTGTATTATGACATGTAGGCTCATACCCTACTAGATTGACTCATGCAGATATTCATAAACAGAAACAGCAGCACAAAATTGTCTTGTGCACCGGTTTAAAAAACTAAAACTTCAGGTCCGCGCAATGAAAATCTGACATTAAATAAAGGGTTACATTTCCTATTACATACACAACCTGATCTTAAAATTAAAATGTAGGTAGTTAACCTCACAAGAGGAAGCACAGTAAATAAGCAATCAGATGACTAGCTAAAATGCCACCAAAGTATTGCAAAAGCATACCCAAATGGCCCTTTAAATTCAAAGCATTATTTGTTAAATGCAATACAGACTGATTTTTGTGTTTTGTGTCTGTCTGTGTGTGTATGTGTGTGTGTGTGTTGGGAGAATGTCTGTGTGTGTTGGGTGTGGTTTTCTTTTTTTTTTTTTTTTTGGTTGATTGAGAATTTTTCCACTGAGTTCAGAATGAAGAGGTTTTAAGTAACTAAAAGGACCTTAAGTGTTGTGCCTTTAAAAAAAATAATTACAAATAAAATTAACTAAGGACTATTTCTATTCACATCAATGTTTACAAATATTGCCCCCCCAATGATGTAATAAACTAAGTAAAATAGGTTATGTTTGACTATATCACATGCTATAAAATTTAGGATTTGGGAATTAAAAATTATGCTATCATAATATATGATAGCATAATTGGGAGTAGCATATATGCTAATACACACACACATCACACAGATTTTTAATTCTCAAGTTTGTTACTACTGCAAAGATTTGAGAAATTTAGTCTTATCCCATTACATCCAACTTACCACTGAAATAGCGGTTTTAAAGTAAAAAAAAAAAAAAAAGCAAGGATCTTTCTGGCAATTGTAATAGTCAAAGAAAAGCCAGCAGTCAGTGGCCGAGGGGAGCAAATGGCTGAGACAGTGCTCACTGCTCACTCCCAGCAAATGTCAGCGCCACCCTTATCTTGCACCTGGGATTCCGGAAGATTGCAGAGTTTCTCTGAGACTTGCTCCTCTAACCAGATCGAAATGTTTCTTCCCTCTCCAGTGTTTTTTTTTTTTAATTGCTTTCAGAGAGAGAGGAAGTGGGGAGGGGAAGGAGGAAGGGAGAAGGAAAGAGAGAGAAACAACTGATGTGAGGGAGAAACAGTGATGGCTTGCCTCCAGTACGTGCCCAGATCGGGGAATTGAACCTGCGACCCTTCAGTCTATGGACTATGCTCCAACCAATGGAGCCACACCGATCAGGGCATTTCCTCCCCAGTTTTGCCAGTCATGCTGTTGATATAAAATTGTTCAACTGTTTGAATGGGGAATGCAGGCAAGCTGGAGGGAGAAGGGGCTGAGAGGTCTCCAGAAACTATTAATTTAATAGGTCATTTCCAGCTCAATTTCTTTTAATAACAAATATGATCTACAAGCTTAATGTCCAGAGTTTTGTGTATGTCACGTAACTTTTTCAGTTTTTTTTCGATTTCAGCCAAAATATTCTGCCTCTAGAATTGAATTAGAATAAATAAACACACAAAAATGGAGCCTGCACAGTCTAACAGGTCACAAAATGGATACAATGTTAGGGTGCATTGAAAATGAGAAAATAGATAAAATACATTAACATGGAACAGACTGAAAGTGACCAGAGGGGGACAGTGGTGGAAAGAAGGGGACGGGACTAGACAAAGAACATGTATGAATGACCCACAGACATGGACAACAGTGTGGGAATTGACTGTGGGAGTGGGGGGGAGGGTTGGACAGAGGAGGGCAAAGGGGTAAAAATTGGGGCAACTGTAATAGAATAAAAATTTAAAATGACTAAATAAATGCAAAAAGTTAAAAAAAGAAAAGAAGCAGCTAGGGTGAATGGCAAATATAAATGAAGGGTCTACATCAATAACCTAAAGCCTTGGAATGTTTCCCAGTGTTAAAAAAAAGAAAAGGCAGCTATCCATACCCTCTGTTTTGGAGGGTTGTATTTTGTAACTGTTATTACATGATGATTTGTTGTTCCAAAATATGTACTTTAAAAAGTAGGTTTCTAATTGTGATTTAAGATCATTTTACTTAAAGAAGATAATTCTGTGCTAGACAATTGGCTTTATATTGGGCCCAGAAGAAGCAACGTCTGCTTGACTGTGGTTGGTAGTTCCGGCTGCACATAATGATTTTCTGTCTGTAAGTATTAAGAAATGATCACCACAGTATATCTACAATAATTAGCATCGTCACCATAGGCAGTTATGAATTTTTTTCTTATGATGAGAACTTGGAAGACTTGTTTGAGTCCTAATGCCACTTCAGACCATTGTTCTTCCCTTTTCCCTAAACACTTTAAAACACGCAACCATGGAAACTAGCCCTACTTTAGTCACAGCCATAAATCTCAAACAGCCCTTCAATGTGACCGATAATCAAATGTCCTCTGTTCATCATATCTTCGCATCGTATCTCTTTCTCTCTCTCCCCCTTTCTCTGCCTCTCTCTCTCTCTTTGGCTCCATTTTCCTTCTCAGCGACAACCCTGCTCCCCACATTACAAATGAAACTGACACAGTGGGAAAAGAACATCCGCATCATGCTGCTAACAACCATGTATCCTCCCTTCCCATCTGTTATCACAGGTAAACTATTCATGATTGCACCGTGCGCGGCTCTCATCTCTCTCAGCAACGTCCACATCGTAAATTCTCCCCTTTTCCGACATCATGAATTATCTGCTAGAGATTTGCTATTTGGAAAAGAAACTCTCTCTTGACCTTACTTTTCCTTCAGCTACTCCCTTATTTCTTCACTATTCTTCATGGCAAAACTGCTAAAAAAAAAAAAAAAAAGTTGTCTATATTCAGAGTATCCACTTCATATCCTTCCATTCTCTCTTAAATCTACTTTAATCATGGTCTCATCGCTACCACTGATGCTTTCCCCTCACTGCAGATGCAGCGGTCTCTGTGCTGTTGCTCAAACTTCCAGGCTTGCCCCTGTCCTAGGGCCTGTCCATTAGCTAGCCCCCGGCTAGAATTAACTTGCCCACTCACACAGCTCTCTCGGCTCCTTCTAGTCTTTGATTGCACATCCCGTCCACAAGGTGGTCTACCTTAACCACCTTATTTAAAACTGCAACATGCAAACCCACCCCCTGATTCCCCAACTTTTCCTTTTACCCATAATACTTACTCGCTTCCTAAATACTATGTCATGTATCTATTTATTATGTTTTTGTATTGTCCGTCTCTCCTGGGTAGGTATATGGACTGTCTCATTTATTGTATCCCAAGTACTTGAAGGAGGTCAGGCAACCTAATAAACCCTCAATAAATATTTGTTAAAAGAAAACCATGTAGAACAATTAGAAAACTACTGTAATTTGTCAGCAATAACCTGTATATCTAGAAAAAATTGTTTACAAAGAAATCTAGTTTAACAGTCTGAAAATAGCTAATGGTGGTTCAGTTTAGTCCTACCATACACATATTTATTGGAGATACAAATATAAATAATCCAGAGTCCCCACCCTTAAAAACCTTATGGTAGAGAGAGAGGAAATTTAAAAATGTTAAAATACAATGGAGCAAAAGCAGGGAATCCTAGAGGGAGCAGCAGCATGAGCAAAGGTTGGGAGACAGGAAACAGCACCAGGTATTCGACGAGCTGAAGTCAGTCTGATCAGATGTCTGAGCAATGTGGTCAACGGTCTGGCTGATGCGCCAACTGGTCTAGACACAGTCCCCAGCTACTCAGTGAACGCCAACTTAGGTATTGTTGTGAAGGGGGTTTGCTGATGTGGTTAAAGTCAATGATCAATTGAAATTAAATAAGGAAGATTATCCTCGATAATCTGGGCAGGACTGATTCAATCATTTGAAAGGCCTTAAATGCAGAGCTGAGGCCTCCTTGAAAAAGGAAATTCCACCTGTGGACAGCGGCGTCATCGGCACCTGGGAGTGCTAGTCTGCCCTTTCTGACGGCCTGCTCTACGGACTTCAACCTTGCCTCGACAGGCCTCACACTCATGAGCCAATTCTCTGTAATGAATTTCTAGAATGTATCTTTTACTGGTTCTGATTTTCTGGTTGAACCCTGGCTGATACAGTAAAGGTCAAGGCAGAAGGAGGAAAAAAAATGAAGGATGAGAAGCAATAGGGGCTGAATCACAAAGGACACTTGTTTTTAACATGCTAAGAGGTTTACACTTTACTCTCTAACCAGCAGGACAAGCAGGGAGAATGACAAAATCAAGGTGGAGATGAGCTGTTGTAGATTTGGTAGAAAGGATCTCCCGGGATGGGACGCAAGGAGGAGGGAGAGATGCTGAAGATTGAAAACCAGGAAAGTTAGGTGTGAAAGAACGGAGCCGAGAAAGAAGGCTGTGTGGAAGCCAGGGTACATGGTTTGGGTAGGGAGTTGTGGTCCATTCTGGTCTGGTGTCTCAGAAGATTCTGCCACTTACACCATGCTGTGATGAAAAAAGATCACTAAGGGCCTCAAGAACAGATGTGGTGGAGTGGAGGACTAGAAATGAGATAGTGTTAGGTTGAAAACTGGCTGGGAAGAGAGAGAGAGAAGAGGAAACAAGGGTAGGTTATTCTGTGGGATGTTTGGCTTAGAAGGAAGGGGAAAGTGGCAGAGGAGACAGCAAATAAAAGAGAAAGTAGCAAATGACCATGATGGGAACGGGAGAGGCCTAAGCCTGTTTCATGGACTGCGGGGAAAGAGCCAGCGGTGGGGAAGGGGAAGAGGAGAGAAGGAGGGGACACACTCTCATCTTGAGCAAGGCTCACGTGAGAAGGGGTGGCCAAGGCCACAGGTGAAGGTTACAAGTGAAGGGTTATTCAAGGTCATTGGGAGGACCCTCATCTTCTAAAAACTATAGGAAAGGGGAGAAGGATGGGAGTAAACAGAGATACATTTGGAGATGGAGGGTAAGGAATCTGCAGTAATCTATGCCCAATAGCTCTGGAGTTTTTTGGTGCAGTTAGGAAATAAGGTTGCTGAGAGAGATGGGCTAGCTGGGAGGCTTGCTTTAGTTGGGGCTGGACGGCTCCCTGCCAGGACATTACACAGAGCACTCAGGATTGGGTGAGAGTTATACTAAATGACTGCTGCATTCCCTCCAAATTCAATGTTTCTATGAGTCAGAGGGACATTAAAGTTGCCTTGTTCACTGATATTTCCTCATCACTCAGAACAATGCCTGGCATATAGAAGGCATTCAGTAAATTGGTTGAATGAATGAATGAATGATACTTAAATGAGTTTCTCGTCCAAACAAGTCAATAAAACCATTTTATTAGAATTACCTGCTTTGATATAGACTTATTTCAGCACTTTTTTACATGTAAAAATGCTTCCCATAGCTTTGAAACTTAACATGATCCCCTAATCTTAAGAGGACGTAGGCAAGTCAAGCCAAGCATCTTGGGCTTCCCAGTGGGCTTTTCCCCTGGTCTATCCTATAGCAAACTATCAAGAAAAAGTCCCAATACTTTTTGTCTTATTATACAACAAGCTTTTTTGAACTGAGCAAGTTTATTCACTTAGAACTTCCATTTACACTCTACCTCTGTAGAAAGAGTATAGTCTTAACCTTTTGGATGACACATCAAGCTATCCCTCCTCTTATTGGTCTTGGTGACATTTTTACCACTGATTCAAGTGAGCATAGAAGCATGACTCTTTAAAAAAGCAAGCCCAACTGGAATTATGATGTCATTGAATGACAAAAATATAAGACAGGCTGTTTTAGGTTGCTGCTAACACGGGTCCCTGTTGAACTTTCCCCATGTGTTACCTGGGTGGAAGGCTTTGGTTTTCCCATTAGCGAGTCCAGAAGAGCTTGCCTCCATTTTTATTGACCTTCTAATTGGTGGGAGTGAGGAGTGCCTGACCACGGGCAGGCGACGGGACCCTGGGTGGCTTGCCACACTTCGCCGTTGGTGGATTTGCAAACGCTTTTCAGCCCCATGAATAGATAAACTTAAACCTGGAATGAGAAACAGCACCATTATATTGAAGAAGTCAGCTCAGAATTGCTAAAATGCCAGATTATTTTATGGCACAAAGTCCACAGAGCATAAGCAACTATGCTTCTAAATTCTGCTAGCGATGCTGGAAGTGTAATACCAACAGATTTTCAGATTACAGCATTTACTGAACGTTGCTTCATTCGAAAATGGACAACCTCAGAGAGCACGGCAAGAGTTTTATAAACAGGGATCCAATGAAGTCGAATATTAAAACGCTTTCCAAAATCCTGGAAAATATGTACACATTTGGCAGGCTACTGCCAGGGGCTCTGAAGCTGGAATTCCAATAAAAATCAAAGAACTTGTCAAAGAACATGTATGAGTGACCCATGGACATGGACAACAGTGTGGGGATGGACTGTGGGAGCCGGGGGTGGGCTGGGTGGAGGAGGGCAAAGGGGGAAAAGTTGGGACAACTGTAATAGAATAACAATAAAAAAAATTTAAATCAAAGAACTTTCTCCACAGGATTCATGTAGAGGTCAGGGTTGAAGACTAAACTCAGATTTACATCTCTGATAACCTTAGAACTATGTACTTCTAAAGCTATTTTACCTAGAAAAATTTTAAACATATCCAAAGCAAAAATAATAGTATAATGGACCCCCTAACCCACATGAACATATATCAAGATTTTTCCATAAAGTTGAGAAAAACATTTTTGCAATCCTTTTTATACATATCACTTTCTTTGTTGTTGGTTTGTTTTGTCCGTGCTTGAGTAGTTTGAAGCATGTCAATCTCATCAAAACCAATATTAACTGCACCAAATTACATTGGTTACATATCAATACAGCTCATACCTACTGTACTGATACATACGAAGTACATCAAATTCTGAGTTCAAAATATATTTATAAAAATACATTGATCAACATTGGAAGTTGCTAAAATCCCAACTCATTGCTCAAAAATTGATAAGTAAAGGGAAAGAAGCAAGCGTTTGACCTGTCTTCCCTTTGCTGACCATATTTCAATGTAACCAAATAGTTGACAAGAGAAAGTTCTTCACTCTGATGGGTTGTCCAAACTTTTTGCATCTCTGGGCCACACCAGAAGAAGAAAAGCTGTCTTGGGCCACACACTAAATATACAAACACTAACAAAAACTGATGAGCAAAAAAAGCGTTATAACTAAATGTACGATTTTGTGTTGGGCCGCATTCACAGCCGTCCTGGACTGCATGTGGCCCACTGGCCACAGGCTGGGCACCTCTGCAAGAATTCCATGAAATAAATTACTGATGGAAAAGAGAATTAGAAAATCATTTTAGAAGCCTCAGTGAACTACGAAAGGTGATAGGGTTTGCCCAAAGAGGCACCATGAGGACAGCTAGAATGCAAAATCACGAACGACTGAATCCAGATCCGTTCTTTCAAAAAGGCCAAGGAAGTGTGTCGGTCTTACCACTGCCAACCAGCCAGGAGGACACGGTCAGGAATCATGCCATTTGATAGGGGAAAGCTAAGCTTCACAAAATCACAGAATTTTTTTTTTTTTTTGAGAGAAGACTCATTTGAAACGTGAAGGCAGAAATTTAAAGTTAGAAGTTACTCTGGTGCCTTATAGAGATGAGGTAACCGAGCCTACAGGGTCAAACCGTCAGCTTACAGATTACCAGTCCTGGAAGGCTGTAGCAAGATACCTACTAACAACCCAGGCATGAGGGAAATACATAGCCTGCTCGGAGGTAAACTGTAAGTCAGTGACCATGGGCCAAGTGAGAAGTAGGAAGGTTGCTGTACATTTCCCCAAGGGGTGGGGAAAGAGATGAGCCGGGCCGATTTGTAAATTCGAACAAATTTTAAGAAAGGATGACTTGAATAGAATGAGGTTTGCTCAGCCAAGGAAACATAAAACCAACCAACCAACAACAAAAAAAATGAGTCTAATGGAGACAAACTGGGCAGCGCCCACCCAGGAAACAGTCAAGAATCCCAAACGCACAGCCAGATAGATGGTCCTGACACACAATTTTCCTCTCCTTTATCCACCTAGGTGCCCTCACTCTGACAGTGCTCGCCGGGTTAGGATATTAGGGTGTAGCTTTCAGCGCAGGGAGGGAGTGATGCAGATGGGCTTCTCAGTGTGGGCTAGCAGACTTGCATCTTGGGTTTCTCCATGTCTACTCCCCATGCCATGCTTGGCATGAGTTTAACCCCAAGGTCTGGTTTCTAAGTTCACACGTGGTGAGCCTGTGCCTTGGTCTTGGGAAATTCACCCAGGTAAGGCCTGTCATGCTGGGCAATCCCTTGGGCGATAGACAGCCTGGCAGACTCCCCTTGGCAATGCATGCCCTGCTCTGGTGCTCAGGTGCCTAGGCAAGTGTGTCCTTGAACTCTTGGTGTCTCTCTCTATGGGCAAGACTAACACCACCCAGCATCAGCCTGGTATTCTTCCACTCCTCTGTGCTCCCTACCACTGCTGTATGCTCCACATTTGCAAACAGGTACAAAATGAATGTCTGTAGGCCCATCGAGATTCCAGAAGAATTCCAGCAGACAGGTTTTCAGGTGACAGGTGAAGGGGCTGGGAGAGATGTTTTATAAGTCAATATCAGATAGCACGTGCAGTCTCAATCTGCGAATATGAAATAGACTGCTCTGCCCAAAGTGTTTCATGTCCCTGCTGTGGAGGAGTATTGGGCTGAAGGGACCACGAGTATGAGTCAGTATGGTACTTCTAGCTCTTACGTAACTCCTCTCAAGGAAACACAAAATGACAAAGAAGAATAGAAATTACACAGTGGAAATAAATGGCACAGGTACTTGAAACTGTTGAAGTACATGTTTAAAAATATATAATAATGGAGATCATGGGGAAATGTTAAAAATAAAAAAGAATTCATGGCTATTACCAGGACAGGATGGATATGAGGAAAATGGGTATATTACAGGGGAATTAGGAGGAACCCTGATACCTGAGCAAATCCATTCAGGTCCTCCAAGAATTAGGAGTTCACAGAGGTACAGATAAAGGGCCTGGTACATCAGAGCCTGGCTCATACAGTGGCCATGTTCAGGGAGGGGAGAGATATATAAACACATAGTATACAAGACAGAAAATACACTTCAAACATATGAAAACATTAACATTTATAGAAGATCCAGCAGTCCTATCTTCGGAAATGAATTGTCAGCCAATAAATTACATCATCCAATTTGTTCTGAATTACATTAAAAAATATTGATGCTGATTATCCATTGAATGCCAGGCACTGTGCTTAGAAATTGATTGTTAGCCCATTAATGCCTCATCACAACCCTAAAGGACAGAGAATTGGTATCCACATTTTACAGACGGGAAACCTGAGGCTTAAAAGGTAAAGTTACTGGTCCGAGGTCACACGAGCGATTAACTGGAATCTGAACCCAGCTCTTTTCCATTATACCATGTAGCCTACTGAATTAAATAGCAGAACACAGGCTAATTGTTTTAGGTCTGTAGTGGTTCTGAATAATTTAATAAAGTAGGGCTGGAAGGTCCAGTGTGCTAGCACTCCTCTGACCCAAACTCTTACAGAGCTCTTGTTCCCACTCCCCGCCCCCCCCCACCCCCCACACACAATCTGCATCATGCTGAAATGTCCTCCGGATTCTTGATTGGCTCTCGAACTCCTTAGCCAGTAAGAACCAACTGAAACCTTCACCTGGAAGCCTTTCTAGTTCGTCCGGCCCACGGCCATCACCCAGTTAATTGCAATCAACCCCTGTCATGCCATACCCTTATCCAGTCATTCACCTGCCAAGCACGTGGATGCCCCATTTTTCCAAGTAGCCCAAGAGTCTCTAAGGCAGGGATCATACTGAACACTTCTCTGATTCCTTCCTTTGTTCTGAACAAAGTACACCGCATACAGAGGTGAAGGGTGACAGTCCCCCTTCTGCCCCTTCTCCCCCAGCATGTGGCATTCTGCACGGTACAAGGACTCCTTGGGCACAGGGAGAGCACAGAGCCCGTCAAGGAAATGACACTGAGCATGTTTACCTGAGCAGCAAAAATTTAACTCAGTGCTTCCTGTCTCACTACACCCTCATCACCTTCCCTGGGTCTCTGGAGGCCTGACTTGGCTGTCTTCCTCAGCATCAGCAGGCAACCTCCTCTCCAACTCAGCTGAGAAGGTGAAGCCCAGGTGATGTAATTTCTAACCTTCCCTCCATTCTACCTCAAAATCTTTTTAAAAAATACCTTTTGTTTTTGAGACCTTACGTGGCAAAAAGGTCTGAAGTCAGAACCTGGAGAAACACACACCTTCAGGGCCAAGAAGAGGGAAGTACAGTGTGTGGTTAAACTGTGGGTGCTGGAGCCAGAGTTTCTGGGTTCAAATCTTGGCCACACCGTTGATTACCTGTTTTACCTAGTGTCAGTGATTCAGTCTTGTTGTGCTTTGGTTTCCTCACCTGGAAGGTGAGGATGATGGCAGTTTATGCCTCACTGGGCTGTAAGAATGAATGAATACCTCTAAAGTTCTTAGGGTAGTGCCTGGTATACAGCGGTTCCCTGCGGGACAAGTCAGCTGTCACCATTAGCTTCTACCATATCGATGACTTCCCCTCACTCTTCATTCTCACACCCTTTGAGCCCTAGCTTTTAACACCACTACCTCTGCTCATCTGTTTTATAGCTCTTTTTCTCTTGTTCCTGAAGAGAGGGTATTCGTTTCCTAGGGCTGCTGTACAAATTACACAACTCTGGTGGCCTGAAATAACAAAAAATTAGTATCTCACAGTTTGGGGGCTAGAAATCTGAAATCGAAGTGTTGAGAGGGCTCTGTTTCCTCCAGAAGCTCTGGGGACAAAGTTGGCCCCTTGCCTCTTGCAGCATCTCGTGGTGCTGGCATGCCATGGTGTTCTTTGCCTGTGACAACACACATCACTGCAACCACTGTCTCCATTGTCACATCACCTCCTCTCTGTGTCTGCGTCTAATCTCCCTCTGCCTCTCTCTTATAAGGGCCCTTGTGGTGGCATTTAGCGCCCATCCAGGTAATACATCTCAAAATCCTTAACTTCATCCCATCTGCAAACTCTTCCACAATAAGGCAACATTCATGGGTTCTGGGGTTTAGGACACAGGCTTAGATTCGGGAGCCACAGGTAGCCCCCTTCAGTGGACATCTCCCAAAGTCTGACTCCGGCCTTCCCTTTCCCTACATTCTCTCCGTGGGTGATGGCATGCACCCCACGTCACCAGCGGCCGTCTTCGTGTGGTCAGCTCCCAAACGCACTCCTGTTCACTCTGTCTCCTAAATTCCAAGCCCACCTTTCCTACTTGCTCTGAGTTTCCTCCTGAGAAATTCAGTGAATCCACAGAAACATGATACATGTTTAATGTTCTGATAACAGAAAACAAAGTTCGTATTTCTTTTCAGCTTCTCACATAGTTCCTGTATGCCTCAGAAATCCTATCAAAAATGTTAGCATTTTCCTCAATAGAATAAAATTCTTCCGCCCTCCTCCTTTCTGGCCGGCTTCCAAGGTGACTAGTTCTGGCTGCGTCACGCGGTGGAGGTGTGCCTGGAAAAGTGATCTGCTTTCATCTAAATGTCATGCCTGTGATTCAGAAGAGCTCCGTGCCCTGGGAACATTTGTTGCTCTGTCACTGTTTTACAACCAGCGGCAACCGCGTCTGTGCTCTGCATCGCTCTCCTTGTCGTTTCTTAGATACATTATTTTTCAAAGCACTGAAATGCTGTGTTTTGAATATCGCCACCACGAGCCAAACATCAGACTCACCTACTCCTAATTAAGAAAAGAGTCATCTGTGGAGTGGGCTGTTTATTTCTAGTTTTCTCCTTCTGTCAGCTTGAACTACAAAGTGGAGGACAATTGTAGCACTTTCTCTTGTTAGAACGTTAAGAGAATGGAGGTGAGAATTCTCCTGGCTACTCTTAGGTCTGGATTTACTTTCCCAATTTTTCTGGTGCTTTTCTAACATCTTCTCTTACTTGGTTTAAAAAACAGTTATAAAATGTTTATAAAATAGGCTGATACCTTCCCCTAACCTAGGGACAAAAAAGACCATGAGAATGCCCTCAGCAAAGGTGCCACTTGTTGGCTTGGGTGTGTCCCCATGAGAGGGGGCAGAATTTGTGCTGTCTGAGTCCGATGAGCTCAGGTGGACCCAGAGCAAACAGATCCTGAGGAGCTCGGAGTCTCAGAAAAGGTGGGTAACAGCCTGGGTGCATTGCAGGACAGTCACAGATGCTGAGCTGAAACCACAGAGCACCCCAGGGGAGGCCTGAAGCCGGAGCACTGCTGAGTTGCAGGTGGCCTGGTGAGAGGGGCTGCCGCGACCCCACCTTCCCCCATCGTACCAGGTCCTGGGCTGGGCAGCGCCTCCTTCTGGTCGGCCCCCCTGCACTGTGCACATGACACAAACCTGGTGACTCCAGCACATCAACACCAGGAAGAACATCCTGCCAAGTTGCCGTTATTTGCAATTTTGTGACAGTTGTCTGTCTGAAGCCCTGTAGGCAGCCGAGCAGTTTGAAAAGAGACCAAAACTGCCAAGGACTAGATAGATATCATATTACCCAGATTTCACTTTCGGCTCAGTGTCTATAT
Organism: Micronycteris hirsuta; assembly: GCA_004026765.1. Lineage (NCBI taxonomy): Eukaryota > Metazoa > Chordata > Mammalia > Chiroptera > Phyllostomidae > Micronycteris > Micronycteris hirsuta. Next base: position 60,664 of record PVJI01004236.1, on the reverse strand, counting down.
GAAGAATTTAGAGAAAGAATAAGAGCTTATAAGAAAGTTTAACCTTGAATTCAATATAAAGCACTGGAAATAAATTTCTGGGATTCCTCTATATTCTTTATAGCCTTTTTGTAACTTCTTTCTCTCCTACAACTGGGGCTGATTTAGAGTTTCATTTTTCCCTTGCTACAGAATTCTAACAGAAGGACTTCATTTCAGAAAACCACAGTGACAGACTGGATTACTGTCCCCGTTTTCCATATCTTCCCTCCACCACGTGACCCATCAGCACTTCCCAGCAAAGAGGGAAAATATATCCCTGCTCCATGGATTTTAGAGGTGACCATGAGAACTTGTTTAGGCCAAGGGGATATGAGTGGATGAAAGTGGAGACGTGAAATGTGCCTGCATAGTTTGGGCTTGGTCTTTGGTGTTTCTGCCATCACCATGAAAAGCACATGTCCCAAGCAGCCATAGCCCAAAATGAGACACACAGAACAGCCTACAGCCTGACCTGAAGCCCCGAGCCATGCCCCTCTCGCCCCAGCCAAGTTCACTCAGACACCCACTGCTCAAACAGCCCTGAACAGAAAAGGCAAAGGTCCACCGAGATGGGTGGTGTTGGCACTCAGCAGGGAATTGACGGTCTTTATCAGGTGGAATGAAATGGTACTAGTGGTTACAGTTTAGTCATAAGTGTAAGTTCACAAATAAAACACCCTTCTTCTTGCCTGAAATGTCCTCCTGCAGACCCCCAATTCACACATTCTTCTAGAATTAGCTTATTCATTGTCCTTCTGAAGAAATCCCATTGTCCTCAACCTCCTATCCAGCCTCTCACCCCCACGACCCTATGCTGACATGTCTCTTCCCTGTACTCTTTTGGCACCTGGTACACACTTATATCAAAGATATCGCCCTGGCTGGTGTAGCTCAGTGCAGTGAGCATGGGCTGCAAACCAAAAGGTCACCGGTTTGACTCCCAGTCAGGGCACATGCCTGGGCTGCAGGCCAAGTCCCCAGTAGGGGACCCGTGAGAGGCAACCACACATTGATGTTTCTCTCTCTCTCTCTCCCCCTCCCTTCCCTTCTGTCTAAAAATAAATAAATAAATTCTTTTTTAAAAAACAAAGATATCTATCTGCATTGTAATTGTCTGGACATCTGTCCCCTGAACTAGAGACTGGACTGGATGAGTCTGTGTCTCATCGAATGCCTGTCATAATGCACGGCTCACATTTGGTGCTAATGTAAATGCTTCTAGAAAGGAACAGAGGGAGAGAGAGGCAAGTGTGGAACATAGCAAGAGAATGGGACATCAGCTAACCTCCTCATAGCCTCTCAAATTTTCTCCTCTGTTATGCTTACTTTGTTTGGAGAGTGTTTAGTCACTGGAGGGGAGCTGGGGCCTGAAGCCGGCAGGTGTGGGGGTGGAGGGGTGGGGGGCAAGGATACAGTAAAACAAGGAAGTCTTGAACAGCTGAACTGTTTCCACTCTCCCTCCCCCATTCCTTCCAGGCCATCAGTTAATATCCTCTGTGAAAATTACCCATGTGAGCCTTTTTTCCTTCATAAAGCATGATTTTAAACTCCAGAAATGATACTGGTGAGGACATGACAAGACAGGCTCTCAGACATTGCTATCCCACTACAGGGAACCATTCTGCACATCGTGGGAATTGTAGCTTAGGCTCTCACTGTTTAAATCCTCAATGGGACGCAAGTCGGCAAGCAGGCCCCATGTGTGTGGATAGATTTTCCTGTGGGTAAATCAGACCTACATTTTTCCCAGAGCTAAGGCTTGCTCTTGCTAAAAAACTCTCTTTTAGGACTAAAGCAACGAATGTTGATTGTATATCTTCAAAGTGGCTTCCTGAAAGTCTGTGATAAACCTCTCAAGTCCTGTCCAACCCCTTTTCCCTTTACATTTGCAAATATCCTTCTCTGATGTCCTCTCCTTTGCTGTCTATCACCTAATGAGGACCTGTGCATAGTAAATGAAAACCACCCTCAATGTAATGTGCCCAGAAAGACAATAAAAGCCTGTTAAGGCAGGGGTCGACACACTCTCTCTCCTCTGGAGAGAGTGGCCGAGGTATTTCAAGCCACTCTCTCTGGCCCGCTCTCGGGCCCCCTCTCTCTCTGGCCCGCTCTCAGGCCCTCTCTCTTTGGCACTCTCTCTGACTCAGAAGGGTTTTTTCCCCAGAATTTACGTGTGAATTATTTACAAATCAGCCATAGCATACAGATTCTGTGAGACAGGATCCACCACATCTCACCATTTGTAATTAGGCAATTTGGTAAATGTTTTATAAGTTCCTACCTAAAGAATGTTTCCCTCTACAGATATTTAACACATTTCAAACTGCAACTAAATGTTATTCCTTACCACTTAAAAATAGGAGTATATGTTTGGACCCATAATTCCATTCCTAGATAGGAATGGAATTTTCCTTTCTTGGAACCACCATTCCTTGGGGTTCCAAGAAAACGATCAGACATATTAAGACTTACTACAAAGGTGTTTCATTGAGAATTTTCTGTAACACAGGGAGGCAATGGAAGGGTGGGCTTCCCTGCAGAATGGAGACTGGTACACATTCCAGCTCCCTGTAGCGGTGACTGTGAGACTTTTGGTGAGTTATGGTTGCCTTAGGAGTTATACCTCAATTTCTTCCTTTGTAAATAGGAGTTTAAATTAATACCTCAAAGATTCGGGATAAAGACTAAACAGCGCATGTGTTCACACAGCATGGTGCCTGCCATGAGACAAGCACTTAAAATGGTACTTGGTATCATAGTTATAACTGATAATACTAACATTACAACTATAATCACTATCATGAACAGTGATATTGAAAATTAGAAAAATACCTATTAAGAAGGGAATAGTTAAATAATTGAATACCTATTAAGAGGGTCCACTTGTATGTCATAATGCTATGAAGTAAATATGTTGGTTAAAATGGATTTTAAGATAGGAAAATGCTCACATTCATTTCTTCTTCCTTTTTGATTATCAGCTGCCTTTGTCAATAAGCAAAACCATTGAATGCTGAAGTTGAAAGGGATAGATTTACAAGGCTTTCATCTCCCCACTTGGTCTCCTTTCCATTTTCTAAATTTATTTATTTTTTTCATTTATTTTTCAATTACCATTTACATTTAATATTATTTTGCATTAGTTTCAGGTGTACGGTATAGCAGTTAGACTACCAAAACTTTACAAAGTGTTCCCCTTGGCAGTTCCAGTACCTACTTGGAACCATATATAGTTATTACAGCATCATCGACTGTTCCCTATGCTGTACTTTACATCCCCATGGCTATTTTGTAACTACCACTCTGTACTTCTCAATCTCTTCACCTTTTCCATCTGGCAACCATTAGTCTGTACTCTGTATCTATAAGTCTGTTTCTGTTTTGCTTGTTTATATTGTTCTTTAGATTTCGCGTGCAAGTGAAATCGTATGGTATTTGTCTCTCTCCGGCTGCCTTATTTCACTTCGCAGAACCCTCAGCATTTGTTGACAGCTCCTTTTCATTTTTAAGCCAAAAGGCTGGAGACGGTCTTCATACCAGTGCTATTTTGTTGGCATCTACTCACCTCAAGCCACTCTCTGTCCTTCTCTCTACAGTGTGCCCTGGGAAGCTGACCCCTACACACCGCATCACCAGGGCCCCCTCCCTGCACCTAGTAGGCAGGTCTCAACCATGGCAGAGAGGGGTGGGCAGGGGGCACCAGCAGAAGCTGGAGCATGGGGGGAAAGAGTTTGTTATTCCTCCCTGCTGCCTCCCTGCTTCAGCATTTCTGTTGGGTGGCTCCCTCTCTAGCTAGGTTAATACTATTTTTGTCTCTTTAAACATAGTAAAGACCTCTCACTGTTGCTAGACACTGGCCATCTTGTCATTTTCTCAACCTCTGCAACATAAAAAGTCCCTTCATTGACATCTGCTCATTTACAGGAATTATGTTTCTACCTGAATCTTGATTAGCGGAGCCTTCGAATTCCATCTCTTTCAATTTTGACAGTGAATGGTTCTACATCCTCATAAATTAACATCATCATTGAAAGGCTCTCAGGGACTTCAGGTTTGCTATCCTTCACCTTTATTCCTCAAGACTTTCTCATTTTGTGTTAGCTGGGGTCATCTTTTTTTTTTTTTTGCTCATCACTCCAAAGGCTAATCTAACTTTACCTCATCCTGTGATACTGGATTTGTCCTAAATTTTTACATTCTCACTCAGGAAAACAGAGAACAGCTGTGAACTTTTGCCACCTCAGGAAAGCCATGGGGTTTTCCTTGTGTCCTGCGGACCTGGGCACATTGCACCCTCCATCCAGGCAGACACAGGGAGATGTCAAATTTACCATATGATAACAGAATACAGGGTGGGGCAAAGGTAGGTGTAACTTGTGAGCATGCAAAAGACTGAATTTATTCTTGTATCATTATTAATTACTGCATTATTTCCCATAGGAACTACTGTAAACCCACCTCTGCCTCACCCTGTATTGTCATAGGTGATATTGAAGGATGTGAACAAGATGGAAATAGGCAAGTACAAGTATACGGTTCAAACTTAATACCATGGAAAGGCGTTCTTTTTTGAGATCTTCAATGGTTTATTGATAAATTCATTCAATAAACACTTGTTAAGAGCTTCCTCTCTGCGAAGCACTGAGGACGCAGAGTAAAGGGCAGAGTCCTTGCACTCACGGAGCTCACAGTCGACAGAGGAGGCATTTCCCCAGCACTAACGTAGCTATCTGCTGCAATCGGAAGGAGGACATCAATATCTCCTGTGCTTAAGAAAAATAATAAAAATCAAGGTCATTCGGTCTCTACTTAGGTGTTGGGTTCGGATTCGGATATGCCTGTTCTCTTACTCCCCTGAGGCATCCAAATAAAATGTTCACCCAGCATGGCTGGAAATAAAGGTGTGGCATTTGGAAATGTTTCTGGCTGCAGTTCTTTAACTAGAGAGTACTGCTAAAGCTCTGAGAAACGCTTGTAATTTCTGGAGAAAGGAGATCACAGATGAAATCCTGAGGGAACACCAACAAAGAAAGTAACCAAAATAACAGCAACAATGTAGTTAGCATCTCTTGAGGCACTGATGTGACAGGCATTGCTCTAAGAGTGTTAACGATATTAACTCATTTAATTATCACATCAATCATACATGGAACATGCACTTTCTTTATCCTTGTTTTACAGATAAGAAAATTATGGTGAAACAGTAACTTGCCAAAGGTCACAGCCAATATCTGAGCCTAGGCAGTCTGGCGAGCCTACACAGCAACACTGCTCTCAGCAGAAGAAGGCAGTCAACAGGACTGCATGCTAACAGAGGCCGAACAGCTAAGAACGGAGAAGAGAAAGGTTTTAAGTGAACTGAGTCAGAAACCGATGGCCAAACACAAGGAAGAGTGAGGAGATGAGTGCTGGAAGCAACCTAAATGCCCAGCACTAAATGAATGGATCAAAAGCTATGCTACATTTACACAGTGGAATACTATACAGGAGAAAAAAAGAAGGAGCTCCTACCCTTTGGGACAGCCTGGATGGAACTGGAGAGCATTACACTAAAGTGAAATAAGCCAGGTGGTGAAAGACAAATACCATATGATCTCACCTGTAAGTGGAACCTCATCAACAAAACAAACAAGCAAGCAAAACAGAACCAGAGACATTGAAATTAAGAACAAACTGACAGTAACCAGAGGGGAGGTGGGAGGGGATAATGGGAGGAAAGAGGGAGAAGGGTTTTCAGGAACATGTATAAAGGACACATGGACAAAACCAAAGGTGGGTAGGATTGAGGGTGGGAGGTGGGGATGGCTGGGGTGGGGGGAGAAGTGGGGGAAAATGGAGACAACTGTACTTGAACAACAATAAAACAATTAAAAAATACAAAAAAGAATATTAAAAAGAAAAAAAAAGTGAGAAGATGAGGCAATGAGCACGCGAAGTGCAGACAGTGAATCCGACACACCAAATCTGGGTCCTGTGGCAGACAGAATAATGGCTTCCCAAAGAAGTCCAAGTCCTAATCTCTGGAACCTGTAAATATGCCACCTTACATGGCAAAGGGGATTTTGTATATTTGAGTAAGGACTTTGAAATGGGAGATTATCCTGGGTTACCCAGGGGGAAGCAATCTAATCACTCAAGTCCTGAGTCCTCAAGAGCAGAGAAACTTTACACACACACACACACACACACACACACACACACACAGAGGAATACTATGCAGCAATTAAAAAGGAGCAAAATCTTGCCATTTGCAATAACATGGATGATGAGGGTAATGTGCTAAGTGAAATAAGTCAGACAGAGAAAAACAAATAATGTATGGTTTCACTTTTACGAGAAACATAAAACACAACAAACAAGCAAACAAAAACAGATGCATAGGAACAGAAACTAAAGAGATAGCTGACAGAGGGGAGGAGGAGAGGAGTAAAAAAGGTGAAGGGGAATATTGCCCATAATATTGTGATAAATTTGCATAATGATAGATCATCATTAAAATTAGTGGGGTGATCACACTGTAAGGTAAAAAAAAAGTGTTGAATCATTATATCGTACCTTTAAACTAATATAACTAATGAAATACTATACATAAACTATATTTAAATTAAAAATAAAAATAAATAAATAAAGTAATTTAAGACAGGCAGACAGCCTTTGCTGGAGTCAGAGAGATGCTGTGTCATTGGCTCAGGGAAGGGCCATGAGAAAGGGAAGCGGCAGCTCTAGAAGCTGGAAAACGCAAGGAAACAGGTTCTGTCCTATGGCCTCCAGAAAGAACACAGCCCTGCTCACAATTCTATTTCAGCCCAGTGAGAACGAACTTCTACCTGGCAGAACTGTTAAGATAATAAATTTGTGTCACTATAAGCCACTGAATGTATGGCAATTTGTTACCACAGCTATGGAACACGAATTCAGGTCCCTAGCTCTCCTTAATGTGATCAATATTCTGGGTAATAACGCCTAGCTCTGAAAGTCAATGTGGCTTTACCTCCAGTAAAAAACATAGATGGTAAGCTCCTTGATATTGGTCTTGGCAAGAGGTTTTTGAATTTGATGCCAAAAGCAAAGATGACAAAAGAAAAATAAACAAGTGGGACCATGTCACGCTGAAAGGCCTCTGCACAGTAAAGGAAACGCTCACCAAGCTGAAAAGACAACCTGTGGAATGGGAGAAAATGCTGGCAGACCACATAGCTGATTAGGATTTAATGTCTAGAATATACGAGGAACTCATACAATGCAAGAGTAAAAAACAAAAGCAAATAACCCAGTTTAAAAATGAACAAAGGTACTGAAGGGGCGACAAATAAATGAGAAGATGCTCAACAGCACTAACCATCAGGGAAATGGAAACCAAAGCCACAGTGGGATGTCACACCTCATGCCCGTTAGGCTTGTTAGCGAATACTGGCAGAGTATTATGCATTTTGTAATTGTGTATCCATATAACTCTGCCTCCTCTGGACTGTGTTCTTTCATTGATGCATCCCAAGTGTCTGGCACTTACAAGGCATTCAATAAATCTCTGTAGAAGGATGAAAGAAAAAGAGGAATGGGAGTAGTTAAGGAAAAATTACTGAATGCCCATGATTTCTCCTGATGCTGGAAATACAAGATAAACAGGAAATGATCTCTGCCTCATTTTTTTCCCACTTTATTGAGGAGTAACTGACACATATAATTGCATATATTTAAAGTGTACAATGTGATGACTGTGTGTGTGTGTGGGGGACTCCCCCCAAAATGGAATTATCTTCTGGAGGGCGGGCCCCTTGTAGAACACTCACAGGTCTTCCCTGCTATGTGAGTGTTCTAGGAACCCATCTGGACCAGTGGACCAGCTGGCATTGTTGTGAGAGGCTGCGTTCCGCTTCAGTGAATTCTATTTTGAAGACGCTTTCAACATGCTTGCCCATTTCATGATGGGTGATTTATGAGCACACCTGCCCACACCGCACTGAGTGTTCAGCAGTTTTTGACCAAAATGGCATGACCCCCATGCCCCACCCTCCCTATTCACTTGATGTTGCCCTGACAGAGTTTTATTTTGTTTCCCTGGATAAAAAAAGTCCTCAAAGGGAAACATTTTGCTGACGGGGAAGAGGTGAAACAAAAACAGGAGAAATACTAAAATGCATCAAAACTGATGAGTTCAAAAACTGTTTTGAGCAGTGGGAAAAAAGTCTCGATAAGTGTATTGCATCAAATGGCGAGTACTTTGAGGGCAACTGAAGTTTAAATGTATAAAAATAAATATACAGCTTTTGATAAATGAACTAGGGTCTTCTGGGTCCCCCCATATATATATATTACTATGGAGTGATTCCCAAAAATCAAGATAATTAGGCCAGCCATCAAGTCACATAGTTAACATTTTTGTCATGGTGAGAACGCATAGGACCCACTTTCAGTAACTTTAAGTGTATAAAAAATATCTACATACATATTTTTCTACAAAGAACAAATAGAATACTTAACTTTTAATTGATCAGTTGTTTATTACACATTCACAATGTGCACAGCTCTGTGCTCGGTGGTGAAATAGATGTGAGAGAGATCTGCTCTCAGCAGCCCCCCAGGGGACTCCCAGTCTCACCAGGAGATCACAATTAGATTCACAAGCTCCAATCCCAGCCCTGATCCCCAAACAAAGCTGGGCCCAAAGCTATCTGTTCTGTTAGAGGAGGCTGAGACTAACCCACAGGGGTCCAAACATCTTACTTTCTTGCTCCTTTATCCACAACGTATCTCCACTTGGAGAGGAATTATATAAAATAAAAAGCTAAATTGAGCATTTAGTAGCATACCTAATATTCTCAAGAATGTATTTCAATGACTTGCTCCACTGTCAGAAATTTTAAAGGCACTAGAAATTGTAGGAAGTGAGATTTATGGTACTCAACCCTATACACTGATACCAGGCAAGGCCCTTTCCCCACTGGGGACCCATGTCTTCATTCATTAGGCATGCAGTAGGCACTCTGATACAGCAATGAAAAACAAGACTCCTCTCCTCTAAAGTACAAAATCCAGCCCCACTTGTGCCATAAAACAAGCACCTTCCCAGGGGGTGGCTTCTTGAGACACACTGATTCAAGTGCCATAGACAGAACTTTCAAGGTCTGTGGCCCCGTAATAAATATTGACTGGTGCCTCAGAGCATGCACTGTGGAGAAGGTAAAATTTAAGACCCATCAATGGTTGATACATTTCATTTAAAAAATTCTCACCGCTTTTGAAAGCAAATAAACCAAACAACACTGATACTCTTTCATTAAAAAATAAAATACATACAATAAAAGAAATGCCAGCTAGAGGACAAATAGCACTCCTCAAAAAAAAAAAATACCATTCCAGCATTGATAATAGACAATACACAAACTTGTGCTTATCCTACTGCTTAGGAAAGAGATATTATAATTTTTTTATTGGTAGAGGGAGAGTCAGCTCAGTTCTACCTTGATTCTAAGTGGCTGATTCTGACTTGGCTGAATGGGAACCAATTTTTAAACAGTAACATCATTGACTATTTACACATAAGAGGGACCCCTACCTAGTATCTGATCAGGAAATAGAACAAACTTCCCACTGGGTGTTGATGTTCTCTCCAAGAAGTCTCATCCTGTATGGTGGACAAACTACATTGAGAAGGCCGATAATTAACACCTATCCAGTGCTCGCCTTGTGTGGGACACTGTGCACATAGTACCTCACTGAATTCACTGGGCTCTGATTCGTGGGGGATAAGACTGGGTAGATTCACCCCTACCCTCCTCAGCACCTTGGACACTGGCTGGCACACTGTAGGTGCTCAGTAAATGTCTAATGGGTTCTCACCCTGCTCTGTGAGTCACGTGGCCAGTAGGCAGGAGAGCTGGTGTTCAAACTGTAACACTTTTCCCACCACACCAGCATATCTTAATGGGCAATATTGCTTTGCAATTCTGGAAGCCAGGATTTGGTGACTAATTGAGAAACAACATTTCTGGATAATGCCAGAAAAAATTTGAGATACATGTTCCAGTGTTACTCACTCCTTGCTTATCACTGGGGGAAGGAACAGAATAATGCAGAATCTACACGGATTAGTGTCTGAGATCAAGAACAGCTCTGAAATAAGATGTAGCACTCAAGTGCTTGGGGCCTGGGTTCAGAGAAGATTTACATCCAAATCTGCCAATTACCACCTGTTACCTGTTTCTCTGAGCCCCAGTTTCTTCATCTGTAAAACAAGGACAACCTTAGAAGCAATCCTGTGTGAAGCCAACCCTCCCGCTACCCCATACATGCACTTGAGCAGCTTAAAGATGCTGAAAAGGCATCGCTCAACCACACTGACTGTAAATGGATGTTCGCAGAATCGCAAATGGGAACTCAGAGCAGGACTACCCCACAGTTCTACCCTTTTCTACTATATTTTAACATGTCAGACCTCTGACGTAACTCACCAAACTCATGACGTCTTCTCCCACCACCTCAGCTACTGGCCTCACCTCATATTCCATTAAGGAAAAGGCACTCAGCCCAGAGCCAGCAGCTCCAAGGCACCAACTCCACAGAACCCATAGAACTGCCTTCTATGATCTTGAAATCGGAAGGACGGCTGTTCTTATCATCAGCCCCGACACTGTCCTCCCATCTCTGCCCTCTCACTGACAAGAACACTTTCTCCTGCCATTCTGTTCCTTCCTTACTCATCATTTGTTTCTCCCTCTCTCTTGAATCACTCACATTGCAGATAAACATCCTTCACATGCAGAAACATTCTTGACTCACATCCCCTTCCAGGTGTCCTCCCACAGTCCTGCTCCCTGCCTACCGCAAAACTGTGGGCGTCTTTTCAACAAACGCCAATGGGCTTCTCCACTCTCACAGCGCTTGGCAAAGTCCCCAGAAATCCACATCTTGAAGAAATTCCATGGGTATTTCTGTCTTTACTTTCCTTGATCTCTCACACATCTTCCTATTTGAAAGCCTTTCTTTTCTTCGCCTTCAGGACCCCACATTCCACAGTAAACCATTAAACCAGGTGCAGACCCCTCTGAGTGCGGGGACCCTGTGCAACTGCACAGGTCACGTGCCCATGAGGCTGGCTCTGGTCCCTCTTTGTCTAAAGGTTAGAGGGTCCCTAAGCACCATCTCAGGTCCTTTTCTCCTTTCTGCATTCTCCCTCCAAGCACTGCATTTGCTCTCAATCCTAACAACCATATCTATGCTGAGAGCATCTAAATTAAATCTTTACTCCCAACTTCTCCCCTGACCCCAGATTTCGTTATCCCATCACCTCCTTAGCATCTCCTCCAGCACGATCAGAGGTATCTCAAACTTGATATGGCCCCAAAAAACCCTCTTGGGAGCCCCCCCAAATCCACCCTCAAAACCTGCCCCTGTTTTAGTACCTTGATTTCAATAAATGACTTTCATTCTCCCAGATGTTCATACCCAAGCTTAAAAGTCAGTCTCGATCCCGCTGGTGCTCTATATCCCAGCTCCAATCCATCAAAACTTCCTCTACCTTCCAAATATATCATTACACTGACCAACTTTTTACCATGTTTGCCACTTCCACTCTAGCTCAATACTTGGAACATAATAAATATTTGAATATTTGTCAATGAATGAATGGGTGAATGGGGTTGCTGTGTAAAGTTATTTTTACAAGTTGATGGTCAATAAATGGTAGTTGTAGATAACGTGATTAATAATAAAAGGCAGTTCAACATCATTGCTGCAGAGACTGTTTAGTTACTCACCAAGCCCAGTTCCTTTTTCCCCCAACACACAGGCTGCCTACCTTGTAGTCTGTGTGCCCAAGGGCCTGAGTTCTGCCCATTGGAACAAGGGCAGATGTGATGTGTGCCAGTCTGGCTCACAAAACCTGCCAGTGGTAAATCACCCACCCCTTCTCTTCACAGTCTGCTGGCTGCTTGGTGTACCCCAGTTTGACCTTGAAAACCACATGTTGACAATGGCAGAGCCTAGTCTTGGATCTCTGGAGGGAGGGCAGAACTTCACTCCTCCCTGCAGGACAGCTGGACTTGACCTGAGTGAGAAACATGTATTGTGCTCAACCACAGCGATTTCGATATTTATCTGCTGCTATAATTAGGTACTTTAATACAAACTCATCACTTCTCTGGCAGTGGGTCTCTGGGGTGTGTTCAGTTTCAAAGCAGAAGCAACCTCAAAGGACTGGCTTAGGAATCACAGTGAACAGGAGGTTGGAAGGAGCCTCTAAGGGTAACCATTCCATTAATAAATTATCCTGTGTGACCTCGCTTAGGAGTCAAGCTAAGAGTGACCTTGGGATTTTTGTCTTTTTGTTCACTAGCACATAGCAGGTACTCAGTAAGTATTTGTTAAATAAATAGTGGTAAGGAAGAAAGGCCCTCAGTGGCTTAGGACAGAACGTTGTTTACCTTCTATGCGAACCGCAGGGAAGAACTTAGATTATGATATGACAATTACTTTCAATGACTTGTAAAAATTATATATCTAAGTACTTTTAACATATCCAATGTGTCCCATTTTGGGGGATACATTAAATTAAAGTGCAAATATGGTCACTTTGGTGACTTCCTCCTATCAACATGCGCATTTATGGTAACATTAATTTACTAAGGCTAAGAGAGTAGCTAAATTAGACTTACATTTCTTGTTAATGATTTGCTTAGCTGAAAATGAAATGCATGTTAATTCTGTGGCTAATCTTCATAATTACCTATCATCATAAAGTAAAATGCAAACGCTTACTCAGACACATAAACTGATGATTCTGACTCTACTGGTTTGCCAGCATTGCTCAGAAATGGAGCGGATCTCAAAATCACACGTTCACTCGCCCCGAGGGCTAGTGGGCATGTTCAACTGCCCTGGCCCACTCTGGCCCCTGCTGCTCCCCCTCTGCCCTCAGGCAGCAGCTACAATGCTGCGGTGCAACTGTTTTGTTTTGACATCTGTCTTCCTGACTGAAGGAAAGGCAAGGCAGGACAAGGTCTTACTCTTCTTTGATTCTCAAAGCTTAAGTCACAGCTTGGCATTCAGCAGGTGCTCAATAAATGTTGAGCGAACCAAAGAAAAGGGATTGAAAAAGATAATCCAGTAAATAGGTGGCTGCTGATACTAGAAAAACATCATCATAAACTTGGTCATTTGAGTTATCAGAGGCCATTACATATAAATGCAAAGATACGTCAGCTAAGCTTGTCTCTCAATACTTTCTCAGTCGGCCGTCACCCATGCACTGAGCAGCCCTATGTACAGAATGGTGAATAATTAAGTCTGTGTTCTCACAGCACTCCGTCTCCAGGAGGAGGAAGACCTGTGTAAGCCACGAGGTGTTTGGTGCTGCGACAGAAGTGCACACAAACTGTGCAGGGGTACAGTTCTGGGACCAGCTAATTGTCTCCAGCAGTCTTAAAATCCATTTCATAGAAAAGCTGACTTTCAGGCTGTAAATTAAAAGGCATTGAAAAGTTTGGCACGGAGAAAGAGGGGTTCTCACAAACAGCACCCAGTTTATTTGTATAAAGTTTGATTTTTAAAAATTGCTATCCATGGTGGAATAGGGCATAGAAAGTTTCACAGGTGCAGCGGATGATGTCACAACCCTTGTGTTGTCCAGTTCTTCTTTCAATAAAACATGATGAATAACCTTTCTTTCACAACAGCTCATCAAAGATTTCAGGTGATAGGAAAACTCGGTTATCACAAAGTGATGGATGGAGCTAGACTACCAGGAGCAGCACTAGTGAAAGAATTCCCAGAGGACAATTGATGGCACCATACGTGGGGAGCCCCCTATGCGATGACAAGAATGCTAAGAGGTGCATGTGCCACCTATTCAATGAGCATTTTGCCGTCTCCTAGTACTGGGTAGGAATGAAGTCTGCCGGTTCCCCAGAGAAGTAAGGACACATCTCAGTAATACCTGCAAAATACCACTGTGGAGAAGACTTCTTTAGAACCAATAAACCAATATCCTTAACTTATGGGATCATATATGTTTGGAAATCTAAAGCAATTTCTATATGCCTTGAAAGAAGCCTGGATATTGATTTCCTGAACTACAGATCACCCTGCCACACTACAAAAGTTTATTTATTGTCCTGCAGTATCTACAAGCGGGGCTTGCAAACCCTGATTAAAATTTAAATGAAAGCAGCCATCAGATACAAGGGACCCACAGGCAAAGGGATTAAAATTAATTATGTTGTGATGGTATTTGAAAAAAAAAAAAAGATCAGGGTGGTTTTCTTTAAAAAAAAGAGTTTGCAAACATAAGGAATGATAAACTGTCATGTTTCAAGGACTATGCTGGAAAAAAATTAATGAAAACTAAAAATAAATCCTCACTCTATTCATTTAGTTTTCAAGAGACAACCAAGGCTGCTTAACTGAATTCCATCGGCTGTAGTGTATGATAAGGATGTCTAAAGCAAGTGAAATAATTATTGTGTGGACTTTTAAAAATAGGAGTCATATGATGCTCTGGGGTTTTAAATAAGGTACATTTAAAATGAGATTTGCTGCATAAAACATTATAGGAAAATGTTAAAAGTGCTAACTGTGTCCCTCAAGCTAGGATCCTCTCAGCTCCTTTCTGGAAACCCTTTCCACACAGTTATGTCTGCCCTGGGTTCCAGCAATGGCTCCTTCCCCTCACTGCTGGGGGCCTGCCTCCATCCCTTCATGAAATTCTCCCCAAATTATCCAATTTCAGCATGCTATCTGTTTTCTACTGAGACCCTGAAGTGGAATGCTGGTGTTAGATTGCTGACATCATTTGGGGAATGCAGGCAGGACCTTCTTGCTAGGAAGAAATGGAAGACCAATAACCCAGGGCAAGTGGTGACCATCAGTTACTCAAACTGTCACATGGGATGAAGTACAGGTGGAATAGAAGGTGCTGGGAGGTCAGGTGGCTGAGGCACTTAATTGCTCTGATGACAGTAGTGATTATAAAGATTATCAAGTCTCTTGGCTTCTTCTCACAGTCCTGGAAAGTGTATGAAAGGAAATGAGAAATTGAAATCTGTGACCATGCAGTTGAGAACAGGCATGCATAAGCCAGAAAGTCTCCAAAGCCACTCATCTCCTACAGCCTCAGCAATCCATCATCTTGCAGAGTCACAGGATGCACGTGGCTGAGGGCCAAGCCCAGAGCCTGATGGTAAAAACTGTAAAGGCTGCCGAGCCGCCGGTGCCAACCACACGATCAGCTCCACTGGGTGTCTGGTATTAAGGTCCGGTGCAGGTGGGAAGGGATGGCCACCCTGATAAATGGGATGGGATCATCAGGGCAGACATAAACCAAGCTGAGTACTCTGAACCCATGAAATCCTCCTGCACCTGGCACAGATCTCTCCTAAAATAAATAGCCTCTCCCTGCATAATAATCTGTTGGTGGACCCGCTCCAACCTCCTCTCATTGCCCCTGGGTCTATACTTAAGGTTCCAGCACAGCCCAGAGGGAGAAGTATAAGACGGACAATATGCCTTAAGTTTTATAGAACCTCGCCAATCTGTAACCAAGAGAGTATGTATGAGTTCCCAAGGGCATGGGACCAAGAAAGACAAACTATGAGATTTGATCTAGTTTAATTCCCTCACAGAGTACACTTGCCCAGAATTTAAGATTTAACATTTTAGCATGTGCATCATTGATCTGCCAAATTGTCAAATGAAAGCCTGGGCTCAAAGGTGGCTGATGTTCACAGGGTCAAATTGAACTTCCTGGCCATCCCATAGAGTAAAGGTCAGCAAACTTTGGCCCATGGGCCAAATTTAGACTGCCGTCTCTTTTGATATGATGCGCACGCTAAGAACGGTTTTTGGGTGTTTTTTTTTTTTTTTACAATTTTTAAATGTTAAAAAGCAAACAAAACAAAATGAACTCCTGGCGTTATCAAGAACAGTTACTAAATTTTGCCTCTTGGTTCACGAAGCCTAAACTATTTGCCACCTGGCCCTATACAGAAGTTGGCTGAGCTGACTTCTGCCGTAGGGGAAAGACTCCAAAGCGTTAGAGAGATGGGTATGCTGAAATGGATCTATTACAAGCAACTGCCACTCCCTAACCACAAATCCCACACATCAACAAGATTGGGGGAGAAATGTGGGGAGGTCCCCTCGAAAAGCTGTGGTGGCTGTCCTCTGCAGGCTAGAGAAGGCAGTCAGGGGGATGCTGAAATGGAATCAGGTCCTTTGGTCTCAATGGGGATAAAAGGATCCAAGAGCAGCAGAGCCAGCTGGTGGCACTGGACACAACAAACCACAGGGATGGGTGATGACCAGAGCCTTGATCTACAAGGACTGGGATGATGACAAAATGATCACGGGATTCCAAGAAATGAAATAGATGGGCAACTTACAATGCTTCTACTGGATATATACAAGAGGAAAAGTTCTAGTTCTGGTGGTCTGAAACCTAGTGCAGTCACTATGGCAGGGATTCCAGACTTTTTCTAAGTTCCCCTGATCCTCCGCTTCTCAGCAAGGGAGAGCTGGTTCTCTATGTGAAGGAACCTGCAATACTGTGACACAGATGTGAGAGCCTTCCTATCCTAGCTCTAACCCAACACCTAATAATCAACTTTTAGAATTTTCACTTCTCATAACCATGACCTTGACCACCCAACTTTGAAAAGCCTACTGCCAATGGGAGAAATGCTTCTATCAGGAAACATAGCCAAAGTTCCAGTCAGTTAGAAGCGGAGGTTGCCTCTGGGTAGTGTGGCTGAGTCAAAATACTACTAAACCAACAGAAAAAGAAGGACTCACTGATTAATCCCAAATACCAAGGGGAAACTGGGCTGCTGATACCACGTTGGGGGACTGTGCTTGGAACCAGGGAATAGTAAAGGAGCTGCCAAGGATGGAGATTCTGCAGAAATAAAAGTCTGGGTCACCTCCTTCCGGTCCCATCTCAGGGGAACATGGAGTGGAGATGGGAGAAAGCTTTTGCTATGGAATCAAGAACTCAGCAGCTATGTTTACTTGGTTCCTTTTTTCCTTTGCTACTAGTTTGAGCGAGAAGTGTCACTAATAACACTATTCAACCATAAGCCATAGCTACTGGGACTTCCTGTGTCCCTGTGGAGGAACAAGAACTTTTCACTTAGACAAAAGATATATACTGAGGGGCAAAAAGGGGGGGATGCTGGGTACCCCCCCGTTCCCCTTGTAGATTTCACCACCTTTTTCCATCCTTCCCTGCGCACTGAGAGGCTGTAACTGGAAGGGATTATATCAGTGGGCTCCCCTGCTCTCCCCTCCCTGTGGGATCAGAAGCAGTTGGCTGTGTCTGCTTTGTCCCACCCAAATCTGCCAGCGGCTTTCCCTGCCCCCTCCGCCCCTCTCTCCTTCAGGCTTAGGGGAGGTAAATGGGGCTCCAGTTTCCTAGCCCCAGAGCGCTGCACTGTACGTGTGGTTTCCTTACACCATGCCCACACCTTTGCAGATGGTTCCATTATTACACGCTTAAATTATCCTAATTCAAGCACTCCAGCTGGTTCCTACTGAGACCCAGGTTTATATAGCATCAACAGGGCAAAATAAAATGCCACTTCGGGGAGGCATTACTTTGTTTTTCTGTGCACGCGCGCACACTCACACACACACACACACACAGTATGATAAGTTCAAATGAAGTACTTGAGGCAAAAGCACAGCTTGATTTGAAAGGTGTCTGTGTGAGTGTACATGTGTGAGTTATGAGTGAGAGATGAAGAGGAGATTCCTGCCAAGAATCCTAAGAGCAACTTGTGGTGACAATCAACTTGGGTGAGAACTCCCTATCTATGCCCCTGATCTACCAACTGAGGGACCTTTAGGACACAGTTCTCCATAGAAACAGGAAATAATTGCTTACAGTAATTATTGCTTGTTGTTGCTTGACTGCCCAGTGTCCACTCCTTCTTCTTCTGCTGACAGCATCCCAACTTTTCTCGGGAGCCAACCCTCCACTACTCTATTTCCATGTGATTCAAGTGAAATGATACCAACGCAGCCCCAGGTCTAAAAGGGGACAAGAGACTCAGGCCTGACTGGCCAATTAGAGCATCACGTCCCCTACACCGCAGATACTGATTCAAGAGTGAGCACGTTCGGGACTTCCGCTCCAGTGACCTGGAGCAAGGCATCCAGATGGCTGGAGCCACTGTCAGTCACCTTGCAGCTAGGAGTGGACAGCCCGCCCAAGAAGAAGCCAACCCACAGAAGAACACGTTGGAACGATGGTGCAGCTCTGATGACACTGTGAGTCCCCTGGGTGAAACCGCGCCTGCAGCCAGATATTCCTTCGGACTTTACTTTTGCTTAAGGCACTTGGTGTTAGGAGCTCTGCCCTTTGCAATAGAAAAAATTCTTGGTATCTGTAACATACCAAGGTCAAGGGTGATGATATCAGCCCACCCTGTATGTGGGCATGAAGATAGTAGATTATAAAGAATTTAAAAACAATAAGAGAACTCACTAAGAGTCAGTCTGCTTTTTATTATTACCATTCACTGGCAATTTTAAACCTTATTAAAATATTGCTCCCTACCAAGAAATCTTTTTATTAGTCAAAATTCTAAATAATTGTTGAAATTACTGTTAAGTTTTAATAGCACAATATACATGTAAGCTTTAAATTAGTCTGTTTTTATCGATTATAATAAATACATTCTAATTGGAAATTAATGCAGAGAACTCTCAATTATAGAGTTGTCCTCCAGACCTAAGCAGACTCAATTACGTACCTGTATTTCAAGTTCAAGTTTGTTATGGAGTTCAGAAGACATGGACCCAGTTCAGCCTGCAGAGTTTAGACAAGCTTCCCCAAAGAGCCATCACTTGAGCTTAGCACCGAAGGTCAAAGCCTTCATCTCAGGCTGGATTGGTCTAACAGATTCCTAACTGGTCACCCTTTTCCTGTTCTAACCACCCCAAAATCTACTCTCATCACACCACCCAGATCCTTTTAAGACATGCCTGTGCTAGACCAAATTACACTGACCAAAAAGCCCTGCGCGACCTGTAAAACCCACCCCAGGCAACCCCTCTGACAGACTGCCCTCCAGGAGCGCTCCTGCTCAGAGCCTTCTTACTTGCTGTTCTCTCTGCTGCCCCCCACCCCAGCCCCGTCCCAGACCCCAAGTGCTCATGCCTTTCTCCCTCGTTTCCTTAAGGCATCAGATAAGCACCTTGTCAGCTAGGCTTTCCTTTCCCTGAAACAATTAGCAACACTGCCCCATCCCTCCCCCGCAATCACGATCCCACTTACCCCCTTTAGTATTCACAACCGCACTTACAGCCACATGGTACACTATACTTGTTTATTTGCTAATCATCTCTCTCTTCCAATAGTTCCAGGAAAGCTGTACTCACAAGGCCTGGCCTAGAGTAGGTTCAGAATCTTAATACAGATTTGAGAATAAATGAATGAATGAATCTGTTGGGGCATCGGAGAAACTGCTTAGAGAAAAAACAGAGACATGGGGGAATGTACTGCATTTAGGGGGTTTAAATTTAAGGGGGAGGCCATGGAGAGTTAGGCAAGCAGGGACCAGATCATAACAGCCTTGTATACCTGTGTCTGTCCCCATGCCTGAAATCCTTTCTGAAAAGAAATCAATAAAAAGGGGATGAGGGGAGGGCCGGGGATTGAGGCAGAGCTTTCACTGGACCAAGGTGAGCTGACAAAGCAGCCAAGGTGATAATCCCTCAGCACCTCAGAATAACATGCATTAAGCACCCCTAGAACCCAATGAAATTCTTTGCAATCCCTGGTGAAGTAATAAACTTTAAATCAATAACTATGCACTACCCAAGCTTTAGCATCCAAATTTCCTCCTAATTCCAATGCCCAGTGGAAAGATGGTCAAGGTGCAAGCTCAGCATGCTGCTCCAAACCAGTTTAGGTGCAAACACATCATTCCCCCAGCCAAGGTTGCACTCATGCTACTTCTTTAAATAAAGCTTTTTAAAGGCCCTGGCGGCAGGGAAAATGCAACTTGAGAACCCACATTCAACTGCTTCTTTGTCCACGGGAAATTAGCCACAGAGCTACCAGGGAGGTGAAATGTCTGCAATGCGCTTTGTGCAACCACAAATAAGAAGACGTAAAACATCATATAGTTGCTGAGTGCACAATAGGCGCCAGGCAAGTTTTTGTCCTGTTCATTATCTGACTGACGCCATCTAGTGCCCACTCATGTCACACGCAATGCTCGGCGCCCAGGATTAAGAAGAGTGAGACAGCAGTCCTGCCCTCAGAGAGCCTCCTGGACCACAGAAGATTTACAAGCACTAACTGTTGTGCCATAGGTTACACATTGCTGCAGGGATGCAGGAAAAAATATGTTCTCGTATCATGAATGCTTAATAATATTTTAAAATTTTAAATCTTCCAGTCATCTTTGATCCACGTATAGGAGGTACTATGAGATTTACATCTGTTACACATTTTTATGGACATCAGATGTTAGAAGTGTTTTAGCGTATTAGGATGGACTTAGTTATGCCTCGGTAACAAGCAATTCTGAAAATCTCAGTGACTTAAAACAACAAAGATTTATTTCTGGCTCCTGTTACATGTTCCATTACATGTGAGTCAGCTGGGGGACTCTGTTCACACGGTCACTCAGAGACTCCAGTTGGGAGAGCAACTACTGTCAAAAATCAGAATAAAGCGTGCATTCATGGGCTCTTAAGGCACTGCTTGGAAGTGACACTTGTAACAGCCACTCATATTTAATTGGTCGTAACAAGTCATGTGGCCATATCTGAGTTCAGTGAGTAGGGAAGAGCAACTGTACTATATCCCAGGGAATAAGGAGGGAATCAAATATTTCTGAGCACCCCTGGAGACCCCCTTAAAGGAGTAACAGAAATGGGAGGGGGACAGTGCTGCTCCTGACTATGTGGATGATGTCACTTTTTAAAAAATCCTTACCCAAGGATGTATTTTTTTATGTTGATTCTAGAGAAAGAGAGGGAGTGGAAGGGGGAGGGGAGAGAGAGAGAGAGCCAGAGAAACACTGATGTGAGAGGCAAACATCAATAGGTTGCCTCCCGTATGCACCCTGATTAGGAATCAAACCCACAACCTAGGTACATGCCCCAACCGGGATCGAACCCGCAACTTTTTGATGTACGGGATGACGCTCCAGCCAACTGAGCCACCTGGCCAGGGTCATGATGTTACTTTGTACCTAAGGCGTGCCTTTCCTGAGAGTTCCTGCTCTTCTTCCCCAGGACATGGAAATCCAGATGCACAATGACTCCTTTTGTAAAAATCAAGTATGTGACACCTTCCCAATTCCTATTTGGCAACTGCAGGAATCTTGCTTCCAGTGTGTGCTGGAGTCACTGCTGTTGGGGTTGATTAGAAAATGGGGAACTGGGGGTGGAAAGAGAAAAAGAAAGCAGGGCAGGTGGCAGAGGGGGAGGAGGAGTTTTTACAATGAAACTACTGGCAAGAAGCAGGAAGCTGAGGAAAACGGACCCCAAATCCTGAAAAGCCACTGGCATCTGTCAGAAGAAAGAACTCTAATTCTTATAAGGATTCTAAGTTACATAGGCATTGACTATTTGAATGGAGAACAGGGAAAAGAGTATAAGGACAAAAGCCTTTTCATGCACAAATTATCTGTCACCAAACAGGAGAAATTAAGAGGAATCTTTTTTAAACTATAAAAAGCATAGAGATTCTAAGAAGCAAAGGATGATAAATAGGAGTTAATTATACAATCCATGCCCATATCAATACAGAAAATGCCAATTTTCTCTATTTAGTATGAGGTCTATAGCTCTATTTTAGCAATATAAGATTATATTTGTATGGATTTTCATCAGCTTATTTACGAAGGTGTTTTTCCCAACCCATGAAGCCTTTAACCTCAAATTCTCCTCCCACTGCCCTGGACAGGTACTCGGTGGGTTGGAGCACCGTCCCAATGCACCAGGGTTGCGGTTCCATCTCCGGTCAGGGCACATGGAAGAATTAACCAATGAATGCATCAAGAAGTAGAACAATAAATCGATGTTTTCTCTCTCTCTCTCTCTCTCTCGCTCTCTCTATCTCTCCCCCCTTCATTCCCTTCCTCTCTAAAATCAATAAATAAAAATACAAAAATTCTCCTGCCAGCAATGATAGAATTTATATTTTCATACACATATCCCTGCCAAGGAATTAAGGAATGGTTACATTTCAGTTGTTTTTTATTTTTTTTCCCTGTTCTAATGGTTTAATCTCAAGTGAGGGCCTTTAATGTGATCTTTAATCTGTTTCATTCTGTCTTCTCACATTAACCTATTCAGTAAGAAAACCCTTTCATAAGAAAAGCAGTGACGGTTAGTTACTGTTATCCCCACCTAGAACTGTCATTCTGTCATGGTGAGTTCCACTATCCCTAAGAGCTTCTGGTTCTGCTTTGCCTGTTGTGCATTTGAGACTGTCCAGGTAAGGTTTCCTGAACCTTATAAATGCATTTTTATACCCTGAAAACTGCTTAGCAATAAAGAGGGACTAGTGAAAATGTAACAATGTGCACGGCCCCTGGCAGTGACCTCCAAGTGTACCTGGATGTCCCCTCAGGCACTTCAGGAACACTTGAGCCACCATATGCCCCATGAAGGCTTCTCCACGGACACGTGACACCACACTGTGCTGCTTCTATGGAAACGAAAGCTCCACCACCTGAAATATTTTTTTTTTAAGATTTTATTTTTATTTATTTATTTTTAGAGAGAGGGGAAGGGAGGGAGAAAGAGAGGGAGAGAAACAGCAATGCATGGCTGCCTCTCACATGGCCCTCACTGGGGACCTGGCCCGCAATCCAGGCACGTGCCCTGACGGGGAATCGAACCGGGAACCTCCGGTTCCCAGCCCGCGCCCAATCCACTGAGCTACACCAGCCAGGGCTTTTTCTTTCTTTTTTTTTTTTTTTTTCACCACATGAAATTTTAATGAAACCAACTAGAGAAGACAAATCCATCTGCGAATCATATTTTGCTCATATCTCCCTCAGCCTTACCCCCATATCCAATCAATCAGAAAGTCCTGCCAAGTTTTCCTCTTAAATATTCTAAGATCCTCTGCTGTCCTAAAAGACAGAGTCCCCACTGCTTACCATGGCAAACATGACCTAGCCCTCTAGTCCCTGCTTCAAACCCCGCCACTCTCTGCCTCCCACGTGACTCTCACACAGTGTGAGAGTGCTTCGGCTCCTGTGTTTTCCTTACGGTTTCACACCTCATGGCTTTGCTCGTGCCGGAACACCCTTCCCTCACCATGGTCTTGGCATGCCCGGCAAGCTTCTTCCTACCTGTCCTTTGCAGTACAATATGCACATCGCCTTCCACACCTCTCTTCACTACCCCCACCTTGCCAAGGCAAAAAAGCTGCCCCTCTTCAGTGCTTTCAGAGTACCCTCTACCCATCTCTATCATCCTTCTCACCGAGCTGTGTTACAAGGACTGGTTTTTCTATTTTCCCCAACTGGCTATGAGAGCTGGCCCTGTATGTTAGCCCCCTTCTCTCCTCCCAGTGGATAGAGCCATGCACGGATGCTCAACAACTATTTCCTGAAAGAGGGGCGGAGCTAGTTTATCCTCAGAGATACTCCTAGTCATCAATGTAAACTTGGAAAAGTTCCTTAACTTGTGTAGCAATTATTTCCCTTGTTTATAACATAGAGAACCAGCTGGCTACGTCCTCTGCCAACCATAAGGTACCATGACTCTGCAATGCATGCTTTTCTGAAACCTGCGTTTGCAATTAGAGGCAGAGATGAAAACATTGGCTGATGACGTCCAAAGGCAGTGAGCAAGTACTCACGATCTACAATCGAACAGCCTTCCTTTAACTAACTGCCTTTCTAGCCTGCTCTTTTCCTCCCCCCATTAATCCAGCCACGCCATCAGTAGCAATGTTCTCAAATGCGCTGCAGACTGGCTCATGCCTGTGGCTCTTCGTCCATTAAGTTTTCTCAGCAGGGAACATCCTCCAGCCTCTCCTTGCCCAGGGAAATTTCACTCTCCTCTACCTGTGGCTGTAATGTAAGCTCTTCTGCCAGATTTCTTCCTTGATTAGATTCTGAGTGCAGCGCTTGTTCCTTTTCCCCTAATATTATAAAAGTTGTTAACACATCTATATCCTTGACTTACTTCCCTGTGAGTTCCTTGAAGCTTGAATTCAGCCCTATTCATCGTTATGGCATTCAAAATGCACAAAGCTTCCTACACAGTAGGTGTTAAGTAAATGTTTTTTGTTCCCTGTGAATGTACTCCTGATGTCACTGTAACATGAGAAAGCCCATTTAAAAGACAAACTGGCAGTGCCTGGGCAAGAATTGTTAATAACATCCTCCTCCCTGATATTTTAGTCATAAATAAAAATAATGTAAAAACAACATATGTAAAAATATTCTGAGAAAAACTGTTTATAACAATGAAAAACTAAAACAAGAAACTAAGCTGGATAGAGTACATCAATTTAAGAGAGTATCCGGGAGCCATTAAAAATGGAAATATGAAGATCACTTCAGAAATATGGAAAAATGTAAATCAGAAGAGAATTAGAGCACAAAATTAAATGTATGACATGATTGTCACTGCAGAGCATTGTGAAAAAAGATTTCAATGATATCCAGAAACTAGAAAACAGATCATTCTGCCCCACTTATGGGATAATGGGGAAATTTTCCTATTTTTAATAAACCTCCTCCCATATTAGCATAAAGTTGTTTTTAGTAAATAATAATGATAATAATAAAATCTCAAGGGCAGCAAGTAGAAGTTAATAAAGATAAAAGAAATAAAAGAGAGAAATAAAGGATGTGCTGAACCAAGCTGACATGTCTAACACATGGGAATGACATACATGGACACAATAAAGTAACACAGGACCAAGTCTGAAAATAAGAAATGGACTACTCCCACAACAGAAACGAAGGGAATCGATTCCTGAGCAGTCATTAATACACATGTGACCCAAATGGGTTTCAGATTATGACATATGAACCTAGGAGCTTAGGATAAAGCATACGAAGAAATAAAAGAAATGGACTTGGTTACGAGTGAAATGAAAGCTGGTAGTAAGTCTCCCTACATGAAGGCCAGGAATTCAAAGGTGACCCAGTCCATGAAAAGGGCACTAGATAAATTCTGCCCACTCACCCAGGAGAAGAGCAAGGAATCTTGTTCCTTGTACATGCCATGAAGGAGGGGAAAAGAAGTCACTGGTGAGAAATCCAAGCCCCAGGCTTGATCATGGATGGGTATAAAATTCAAACTCTCATTTCCATGCAGGGAGAATCCTGACCCAAGAAATTAAAATAGAAACCAGTTCAAGATCTAGGTTAGTTCAAAACAAACGCGAATCGGTTCTGAAAAGATCCACACGGGAGGCAGGGACTCACGAACAATCACAATAATCAAAACTTCCACTGAAGCTAAGCTACAAGGGAAAGCTGAAAAACACGTGAGGAAATGGAACATAATGAGGAAGATTGAGTAGATAAAAATAAAATAATCTGCATTCCAACATCCGAAAAAATAGAAAAAATTTTAAACTATAAAACAAATATGTTCACCAAATTGAATGAGTTAAAAGCACTAGGACACAGCTCTCTGAAAACAAAATGTTGTGAAAAGAAGCTAATTCAATTAGATGGGTTGACTAATTAGACCAGGGAAAATCACGTAGGATGCAGGATAGGGAAATGAAGAAATGAAAGATATGAATGATCCATTAAGAAACATACTCAATCCTGTGCATACACAAGTTCAAAAATGAAAGAAGAATGGAGAATTGAAGGAAGACACAGGTCTCTAACACTTTAACCCTAACCACAGCCATTACAACTCCACTCCACACGGCACTCCTTTAAAAAAAAATAGGGGGAAATAGCTAGAAATCGAGAACAATTACCAACAAGGAAAACGTAATCAAAGAGAGATTCTTCATCAGCTACAAAAAATGCAGAAAGCAATGAAAAAATATCTTCTAAGAACCTCTAAAAATTATCTTCTAAAAATGAAGGGAAAATAACCCAGAATTCTACACTCAGTAACATTATTATTCATGAATGAAGCAAAACAAAGACATTTTACCACCCACAGAGCCATAATGATGCTCCTTGTTACAAAGCAAATGGAACACTAGGGATGAATGGAATTCAAAAGCAATAATAAGCCAATAAACTAGTTATCATGTTGATAAAGCTACCTAACACTACAATAGTATTATTAAGTCAACTATAGTTTGCCTTAAATGATTTTTTAACTTGGTTGAGCCTCTGCAGTAGGATTTGTCACATAATATAAATGCAATTTAGCTGAAACTACACGTAAATAAGAAAGGGATGAATGCAAGTTTTTTAAGTACATTACTCGTTTTATTAATTACTGTTGCAAATATATTTTAGCACAATTATAAGTAAGAAAGCACAAATTTCAAAAAGGCAAAAGGTATACATGATAGATACAGATGGATGAAAATTTCTAAGAGAAAATTAAGCACATCTGAGTAATAAAAAAGTGTGAGTATAAGTAGACAATTTTCTGATTAACTATAAACTAGTAAAATTAACTTAAGGAATAAAAATGAGATAACCACGAAAGTAAGAAATTGGAAGCATATGACTTCCCCCAAAGTCTCTGCCCCCTCCCACATTCTCAGACCTCAGCTCCATCTCCCACCCCTCCAGCCACCTTAGCTTTGCTGCCAGTCCCCCGACATGCCAGCTTGCTCCCGCATTAGACTCCCTTCCCCAGTTTGCCGTGGGCCTGAATGTTTTCCTTTAGATAGCTACACTTTTGTCCAACAGCTACAGCAATTTTTAAACAGCAAGTCATGTCATATCACTCTTCTATTTAAACCCTTGCAACAGCTCCCACGTCATTAACAGTAAAACCCAAGTACTCGAATGGTTTAAGAGAGCTGGAATGCTCCAGCTACCAGCCCATTCTCTTTCAGAACCTCAGCTCCTGCTCTCTCCCACTCACTCACTCTGCCCCACCCACTCCGCCTTCTCGACTTTCCCTCAACATGCTGAGCATGCTCCCATTAAGAACCTTTGCACTTGCTGATCCTTCCTCTTAGAACCCATCGTCCATCCGCTTAGCTCACTCCCTCACCCCTTCAAGTCTTTGCTCCAGTGTCTCCTGATCAATGAGGGCTTCCCTCACACCTCACTCCAAATACCCCTCTTGGTTGATTTACTTTTCGTCTTTGCATTTACCACCATCTAATACATTATAGAACTACCTCTTTAAGAAGTTTTAATTTTTAATAAAATTATAAAAACATGTAGGAAAAAATATAGTTAATATCTACATGATGGGTGTGGAAAGGATTTCCAAACACAAAATCTAGGGAAGCACTCACAAAGAAAAACAGCAACAGATTGAGGTCTAAATACAATTTCTTGAACTTGCCTTCTTCCAGTTGCCTTCCAACACCTTCAACTCACTCCCACCAACTGTACATGTTAACACATTTCATACCACATAGAAATCTCTAAGACATACGCCAGGGACCTCAGGTTTTTGGGCAAACTGCACGTTAATTAAATCATCTTGTGATGCGATCCCTAACAGATGGCGCGCGAAACACAAGAAAACTCGTGAGTGGTGTGAAAAGTGTTAAGAAAGATATTGCACAACCTGAAAGCCCATGCACTTGATGGTCAGAGTCCAAAGGTCCCAGCTAGCCCAGGTACCACTGCAGTTTTGTGGTCACAATTAGCAGGACTATTGATATAATCCCTATTTTTGGTAATTTGGTAATATTGCAAGGCAAGTATTCAATGATCTAATGAGTTAGAATTTTCCTACACTACATATGTACATGCAAAATGACATGTACAAGGAAACTAATTCATAGATTATAGAGTTTGAAATAGGAACCTAAATATCCATCAATAGGGGACTAGTAAAATGAATTGTGATATACTCACGCAGAATATACTGAAGCTGTAAAAGAGGTAAAATGAAACCTTTTACGTACTCATTTACATCAGATGTTTACCAAGCTATAGAAGCAAGAAAAAAAGCACCGAGTGGAATGGTGATCAGCATGTGTTACCATTCGTCTTTTTAAAACCATAAAACTGAAACCCTGATTGCCTCTGGGCTGAAGAAATTGGTGCTGGGGGACAGGGGCCAGAAAGGGAGCTTTCCCTGCACACCTCCTTGTACATTCAGAGTTTGTAACAGGTGACTGTATTAACTATATAAAAATAAAACAAAACACTTGAGAAATACATACATGATAATTTAACCATATGCTTTTCTGTTTATCTAATATTCACAATAACAATTACTGCTCATGGCCCAAGTTCTTTCTTTATTCTACTAAAATATGCCCATACTGTAATAGGCCAATGTTCTCCAACTCAGAACAGTGGCGACTACCCTATCTTTCTACCAAAAGACAGGAATCTTTTATTTCCATTATCAGTTAATTCATGGATTTACTTTTTTAACTATGTATTAGTTGAGTGCCCTCCATGTGCCAACATGTTCACTGGGAATACAAAGCTGGCAAGGAAAAGCTCTCATTGTGAGGAACTCTCAATCCAGCAGGGAAGACAGAGAAGGAACTCATTCAGTCCACACCTATTGATTTAACACTTACTGTAAGCAAGGCAAATCAATACAATAAAATAGCTATGAAAGGAAAAGGAAGAACAGACTCCCAAGAGAAATCCAGATGGGGGAACCCAGCTCAATCTAAAGAGGTGAGAGAAGTCCAAGAGACCAGTGGAAATTTAACAGGGCATGGAGCGGGTAAGAAGGCTTTACCATGTCCAAAAGCTGAGAAACCCGGGGTGCATTCAGGGACCTACGAGTAGTTGCCTTGGCTGGAGAGGGTGAGGGGGTCATGGGCAGACATGAGGCTGGAGCAATGGGCCAAGAGAAGTGAGCTCACAAAGGACCGTATTCACGGATTGGGATTTTAGCCCCGAAGCATCAGAGAGATATGAACGCTGTCAAGCATGTAGACCCAAACAGTAGTTGCCAAACGTGGTCATACATCAATGTCACCAACAGAGCTTGATTTTCAGGTCCCATCCAGACATACTGAATGAGAACTTCAGGGCATGGGGCCCTGAAAAAATGTTTAAGGTTTTTAAAAGTGTGTCTGGTGATTCTGATGCTAAACCAAGTATGGGGACCACTGGTATCTAGGATCTCCTGACACAGAAGTTCAAACTCTCCTGTTGATGACTGAATGAGAGACACAGAAAGCAGGTCTCAGCTCCTCCCTCTCAATGGAAATGCTGAAGAGCCAGAAAGCTGGCTTCACTGGGCTGTCCCCAACACCCAAGACCAGAGAAAATGGAAAGCAAGAACAATGGCCTAACTCAAGGCCAGTCCCCCAAAGGGGAGCATTTGTAAGGCTCATCTTACAAAGGAGAAAGTCAAATATACATGTTTGATTTATATATTTATATGTATAAATATACATAAATATAGCCCAGCTGCTATATAGTAGATAAAAAAATTCTTAGATTTTTTTTAAAGTCAGTACAAGACACCAAAACAGAGAGTATAATTTAACTTTTTTTCCTCAGCCACGGATTTGGAATCACAGGCCCCTATTGGGCATTTAGAGATAAGCAGCACATACAAACTCAGGTGACCTGAAAACTGGGAGATTCTTTCACTACAGGAGATAAAATGAGAAGCAGCAACTCCCTATTGCACCAGGACAACATAACGCTTTACTGAAGACTGGCAAGAGCTTCACGTTCACAACTCTTTAACGCACATTTCTATTTTGGGCTGTCTTCCTTTTTAAAATTTGGCTTGGCCACAGTTTGAGGTATTTTGCAAGACATAATTACCTAGCATTCTGACATGAAAACAAAAGGGAAGGAATAAAAAAATAAGGAAACCAAACCACCCCACTAAGATCTATTTTTATACATCTAACAGTCTTACATCTAGATGAGTCACATGCTAAATAGAAATACCACCCACAATTCTGACCGGCATCATGTTTTCTTCCAAAGAGCTAAGCATATGTTTGTTAAGTGTGTTAATTCCCTTGTCCCCTGGGTACTCATTGAGCACCCGCTCTGTGGCAGGCACTGGGAGAAGTGCAATACAGTGGTGACCAAGACAATGCTCCCACTGCCTTCACTCACACACTGGTAAAAACAGACTTCAGACAGAAGCACAGGAACATGGGGTAAGTACTGTAAAGTGGAGGCACAGGATGCTAAGGGAACATACAACATGGAGACCCAATCCAGCCCAGCGGGTCACGCAGAGTTTCCCCTATGGTCTTTGCTAAAGGTGTGATCTGAAAAATAAGGAGTTAGAGAGGGAGGAGGAGGGAGGAAATGGAATGAGTATGAGTATGTGTGTACAGATTAGGAGGCAGGTCAGGAAGAGAATGAGGGTATATTCCACCAGGTGGATGGAATAGCCTAAGAAAATGTGCAGAAATGAGAACATATAAGGGTTGAGGAACAGAAAATTCTTATAGCAAGCATAAAAAGCAAAAGGAGAGTATGAAGAAAGGAGGTTGGAGACAGGCAGGAGCAAGACACTGTATTCCTCCAGAACATTCCCATTAATTAGGCAGAGATGGGTGTTTTTTCTCAATTTACAATTAGCTCTATAACACAAAAGTTAAGTACCTTAGTCAAAGTCACCAAATCAGAGCAAAGTCAGAAGTCTGCTGCACTGGATCCATTAGTTTAATGGTTCCAGCAAATATTCAAATCAAGATATCATTTTAGCTCCAAATTATGTAAAATTAATAATTTTTAAAGAGAATCAAAATGCATGCTATCCATACTTCTGTTTGAGTTATGATGCTATTCAAAAGCTTTGTAATTTTTGTTTTCAATTGAAAGAATGTGTTCTAAAGTATAATTTCTGGTGTTTTAATAGATATTAGGATCAATAAAAATTTGTTCTGCTCATAACATCAAATTATTGAGTGCTATTATACTTTTTTAAATTGTTACCTTTGGGGGAAACTAGCTAAACTCTACATGGGTTCTCTTTGCACTATTTCTTATAGCTTCCTGTGAATCTGCAATGATCTAAATAATCCTTCCAATTGAAAAATCACATTTTTAGGTTACTTCGCAACTAATATGACAAGAGAGAAAAGTATGACCTTTATATATGATGGAGATCTTCATTTTTTCAGTGTTCAGATTATTAATTCATTCAAGGCCTTGAAACTCTATAAAGCTAATACTTACCAAGGGATTTCCAGGTACTAGGTGCCTTGCTAATTAATTTTCAATCTCATCTATGCCTCAAACAACTGTAAGATCAATGTATTATTATTTCAGTTTAAATAGTAGAAAACAAACATAAAACAGTCACATAATTTGTATAGTCTCAGGGCTTCTGAGTGGCAGTTCCAGGATTCAAACTCATGTCTGTGTGATCCCAAAGCCCTAGTCTCTAAGTTACAAGCCAGTCCTAGGTTCTTTCCTTTCACATGTCATTCAGTTTAATGAAGAGTTTCAAACAGATGACCTCTGACTTCATCTCCAGTTCTAAATATCTGTTGATTTACACTGAAACGGTAAAATGAACACTATACGAGGCCTGTCCAGAAAAAGTCCAACCACTGCTAATATAATGAGAATAGTTTGTGCAACATAGGTGTAACCTTGCAGCCAAGGAGAGTGGACTGGAATGCGCATGTGTGAACAATGACAATTTCACTGTATTAGCCATTGAGTGAGCATGTGTACTGTGTGGCTGTCACATTCAAAATGACGGAGCAAGTACAGCAACGAATCTGCATCAAATTTTGTGTTAAGCTTGAACATTCCTCCATAGAAACTATTCAGATGATTCAGAAGTCCTCAGCTACGGGCAACTGGTGATTAGCAGCCTCATCACAACAATGTTCCTGCTCATGCATCACGTCTCGTGCAGAGATTTTTCAAATCACCCAGGAGACTCAGCCCCGCTACAGACCAGATTTGGTGCCTTGTGACTTCTGGCTTTCCCCAAAACTAAAATTACCTTTGAAAAGGAAATTCCAAACAATCAATGAGATTCAGGAAAATATGATGGGGCAGCTGATGGTGATTGGGAAAACTGTGTGGGAGCTGACGGTGATTGGGAGAACTACTTTGAGGGTGACTGAGGCATCATTGTCCTGTGTACAATGTTTCTTGTATCTTCTTCAGTAAATGTCTCTATTTTTCATACTACATGGCTGGATACCTCCTGGACAGACCTTGTATATACTATCTAAAAGCAACTCTCTAATAAAACATAATACTTTTTCCATTTTTTCAATTCCCCCATTTATTTAATCTGGATGGTTATCAGAATGAACTACAGAGTACATTCTTTTTTTAATTCCTTGAAACTTTATCATATAAACAATATAGTGATATAATCATAGAGATATGCATAATATATATGTATCATATAAACAACTAAAAAATTCTATAGCAAGTATCTCAAGCCACTTTTAAAAAGTAGGCAAGTTTAATGGCTTGTGTAACCAAAATGTGCAGGGACAGGTTAGTTTCAGCCGTGGATGGATGCTCGAAGAACATGCCCACATGAGAGACAGATGCAGGAGAAAAAGATGGACCTTAAGCTGAAAAGGGGACACAGACCTTGACCGCAAGCCATTTCTATTCTTTAAGCCCCTGAGTAATTACCGTATTTTTCAGACTACAAGACACACTGTTTTTTTCCCCAAATTTGGGAGGAAAATGGGGGTGTGTCTTACAGTCCGAATGTAGCTTACCTGAGTTCTGTTTACATTTACGCTGGTGAAATATTATGTTATTTATGTTATTAAATATTTTACCACCTTTTTTGCTTCAAAATTTTTTCCTCTATTTTTCTCCTCTAAAACCTAGGTGTGCCTTATGGTCCAAAAAATACGGTACTATATGCCACCCAGTCCTCTGCCCAGACCAACTATCTTTCAGGTGCCGCCTCAAGAATTTCTAATATTCCCCTAAACTCACATCCCTCTCCAGGTTTTCCTTGTCTCTCTGGTGCCTTCACAGCTTCTTAAAAGCACAATGTGCACTCACTCACCGGCCCCATCTGCCTCGTCATCCTCCATCCCCTCTTCAATCCCTCCCATTCTCTCCTACCTCCAAATCCCACCCAAACAGCATTTATTAGGGCCCAATGACTTCCAGCTGGCCGTTGTGATGATG
Organism: Micronycteris hirsuta; assembly: GCA_004026765.1. NCBI lineage: Eukaryota > Metazoa > Chordata > Mammalia > Chiroptera > Phyllostomidae > Micronycteris > Micronycteris hirsuta. Next base: position 27,476 of record PVJI01004236.1, on the reverse strand, counting down.
GTCATCGTCTTCTCTCAGCCTCTTCATCTCTCAGGAGGATTGGACATGATGGACAACTACAGAGGAATTGGTGGGAAATGACATTCAGAGCCCGTCACTCTCCTGCTTAAAGCCCATAAATGGCTTCCTAATCCATACAGGATAACATGGAAAGCAGATTCCCTCTGATCTGCAACTTTTCATCATTCCCACCTGTGTCCTAAGTATGTCACTTTTTCCCTCATGGCACTACCCCATCCCTTCACTATGTTTCGTTTTCTTCATAGCCCTTAACCCTAGCTGAAATTATCTTTCTGATTTGTTACCTCGTTTAACATCAAATTCCCTCCTCTGACATGTAAAGTCCATGAAGGCAGGCACCTTGCTAATCTCATTCACTTCTGTGACTCCAATGTCCAGGCAGTATCTGACATACAATGGACACACACTGAACAAACGCTGAATAAATGAATGAATGGATGTGGCACAGACATCGTCAATATGCTTTGTCTTGCCTTTGACTTTAAGTGAAAGGAATAGAAAGAAAGTGATCAGTAGGTTTGTTTTTTCACCTTAATCTCTGTCTGAAGAGAACTTTCTAATAATTCCAACACTCTTTCCTTGCGGCCAGTTTTTCAATATGAACAATTCATTACAGAGCTCAGGTTGGAGTCCAAACTCTCACAATCACACTCCGGTTATCGCATGCCACTCTGTCAGCATGGTATAATTACTTACTCCACAAGGACTGATTAAACCATTCCTTTCTCCTTGTTCAAAATTCTAACCAAGGTAAAAGTGATTTTGTATGTACTGGAGGGACAGAAGTCATTCCTAACAATAACAGAATTTTCTTTTGTTAACTCATGGTCCACCAGGCTGCTAAATTACAGGGTACTTTTTTTTTTTTAATTCTGGCAAATTCCTTTATTCTAGTGAACACCGTGATGAGGGTTTGGATACATAAGCTTAGGGTCAGAAGTTGGGGAGAGTTAAACCACTCTACCAAAAGAAATTGAAGTTCTCAGGAAAAAATGGTGTTACAAGATCACAGTGTTACAAGATCACAGTGATAGAGAATGTCAGCCATCCAGACACTTTGAGAACCTGCTCATTCTTGACTTGCCTTGACAATAATTTCCTCTCTCAGAACCATGACTTTGATGACGGTAGTGGTAGCCACTTATTAATTAAGGGCTGATACTATACCAAGCACTGTCCTAAGCACTTGGGGTACATTATGACAGTCGTCTTTACAGTTTGCCTAGAGTCACCCGGAGTGTAAAGGATGGAGTTGGATTTGAACCCGGATTTGCCCAAGATCCTGATCACAATTCCCTCTGTCACAATTCTAACAACAAGGCACCGCTGGCTGGTGAGGTTGGTGTGACAGAAACTTTGGGAGAAAGAAACTGTGTCATCTTCCAGCCAGTCCATGAAAGAAGAGAAAGGCTGGGTTAAGATGTGAACTTAATATTTTATTAAAAGTGTTTATTAAACTTAGAAGTAAAATGTCATGATGTTATGCTCAGAAGGTCTAAATAGAAACCTACCTGCTATAGAGACTCTAAAGCAGGGGTCCCCAACCTCTGGGCCACGGCCCAGTACCGGTCTGGGCCTGTTAGGCACCGGGCCCCACAGCAGGAGGTGAGCTGGAATGTAATGTGCTTGAATCAACCTGAAACCATGCCCCCTACCCTAGTCCGTGGAAAAACTGGTCCCTGGTGCCAAAGAGGTTGGGGACCACTGCTCTAAAGAATGACATTTCAATATGCACACATGTATGCACACGCACTTGCAAACAGCTCTAAAGAAAAGGCAAAATATCAGGATTCTAGAGAACATAATGTGTGGTTACAAAGGGAACGTTTTGGGGGTTTCGGGTTTTAAAACAACCCCTGAAAAGATGGGAGGGGAAACATATAAAAAAGAAAAAATCAGATAAGCAGTCCTGACCTATAAGAAGAATGTCAGGAAAGTTTAACTAACGCCAGGAATGAGCTGGAGCCTGTTAAAAATGCCAAAGGTGACAAAAAGATGAGGCTGCAAAAACAAACAAATGAAAAAAAAGAACAGATAGAGCCAGAAAATAAATAAAGAATGTTATGTCCTTGACTTTGGGTGGGAGGTGGACATTGCAGTATCAGCATTTGTCCAAAGCTAGCAGGGGTGTCCAACCTGCGACCCACGGGCTGCATGAGGCCCAGGATGGCTATGAATGTGGCCCAACACAAAATCCTAAATTTACTTAAAAGATTTTTTGTTGTTGTTCATTAGTTTTCGTTAGTGTCTGTGTATTCAATGGGTGGCCCAAGACAACTCTTCTTCTTCCAGTGAGGCCTAGAGATGCCAAAGGGCTGGACACCCCATACAGGATGTCCAGCTGAGATATACGCTGGTGTTGGGCCCGCTACGCTGGTTGACTTGGCTATCAGGAAGATCTGAACCCACAGGGAGGCCATGTACCTTCCTTAAACCACATGGACAAAAATGTCATAGAAGATGCACAACCATCCAACTTCCAGTTAATCATTATCTTCTACAAAAAGCAAAGAGAAAAATGTAGACTAATTATCTGCACTGCTCACATATATATATAGCAGGTGGGGGGAGAGGGAGAGACACCACACCTCAGTAGCACCTAAGAAAATTGAAAATGACCAAAAATACTGTGGGAATGTACCGTGGGATCTGCGAGGAGGGGCAGTGCAGTTACATGAAAGCATTACTTACTCAGACTTCCGGGGAGACCCATCCACTCACAGCCAGTGCACATGTTACAACAACTCACTACTTTTCTCAGAGTCTAAGCCCACAGGATTCTCATGGTTTGGGGATGGTTTTTGCCACCCTAAATTAACCAGTTGGCAGCATCTAAGTCCATTCAACCTACGCGAAGGAAACAAAGTTCTGCCTAAAAAAAGTCTTTAAAATGTTCATTTGTCTTAAATCTTCAGCAAGTAATTTTCTAACAAGCAGTGTGTCCTGAATATTTTACCTTATTTCATTGACTAAAACACATCACTGATTGTCAGATGCCCACTATATGTACTAAGAATACAAACACCTGCCATCTAAACTATAAAATGATGCTTTTTTGTCACTTACACTTTTTATTTTCTCTTTACTGAAAGGCACTTGTAAACTTACTTGGATTGATATTTTTATACATCATTCATCATTCTTGTATATACATTAAAAAGACAGAAATTGGGCTTCCAGCCAAGATGGAGGTGTAGGTAAATTATGCCTCCTCGCACAACCAAAAGGACAACAAAAATTTAAAAACAAAAAACAACCAGAACTGTCAGAAAATCGAACTGTATGGAAGTCCAACAACCAAGGAGTTAAAGAAGAAACATTCATCCAGACCAGTAGGAGGGGTGAAGACAGGCAGCTGGAGGGAGAGGACTCTCGGCAAGGTGGCAACTGGAGGACTGGGCGGCCCCACATTCACATGCAGATAAACCAGGAGGAACAACTGGGGAGGGAAATGAACCACGCAGCCCAGGGTCCCAGAGTGGGAGAAATAAACCTCAAACCACTGATTGAAAATACCTATGGGGGTTGAGGCAGTAGCAGGAGAAACTCCCAGCCTCACAGGAGAGTTTGTTGGAGAGACCTACAGAGTCCTAGAACATACACAAGCCCACCCACCCAGAAATCAGCACAGAAGAACCCAATTTGCTTGTGGGCAGTGGGGGAAGTGACTGAAAGCAGAAAGAGAGTGGAGCAAGCACCACTGTTCCCTCTCAGACACCTTCCCCACAGACCCCCACAGACCAGGGCAGGACAACCCCTGCAGCGACGTGGGTTACCCCACCCTGGTGAACACCTAAGGCTCTGCCCCTTACAACATAACCGGCGTTGAGATAAAAAAAATATGGCCCAAATGAAAGAACAGATCAAAACTCCAGAAAAAATACAACTAAGCCATGAAGAGATAGCCAACCTGTCAGATGCACAGTTCAAAATACTGGTAATCAGGATGCTCACAGAATTGGTTGAATATGGTTGCAAATTAGATGAAAAAAATGAAGGCTATGCTAAGTGAAATAAAGGAAAATGTACAGGGAATCAACAGCAACGGGAAGGAAACTGGGACTCAAATTAATGATGCAGACCAAAAGGAAGAAAGAAAAATTCAACCAGAAAAGCATGAAGAAACAAGAATTCAAAAAAATGAGGAGAGGCTTAGGAACCTCCAGGATACCTTTAAACGTTCCAACATCCAAATCATAGGGGTACCAGAAGGAGAAGAGGAAGAGTAAGAAACTGAAAACTTATTTTAACAAATAATGAAGGAAAACTTTCCCAATCTGGCAAAGGAAATAGACTTCCAGGAAGTCCAGGAAGCTCACAGAGTCCCAAAGAAGCTGGACCCAAGGAGGAACATACCAAGGCACATCATAGCTACATTACGCAAGATTAAAAATAAGGAGGGAATCTTAAAAGCAGCAAGAGAAAAGGAGACAGTTACCTACACAGGAGTTCCTATTAGACCATCAGCTGATTTCTCAAAAGAGAACTTGCAGGCAAGAAGGGGCTGGAAAGAAGTATTCCAAGTCATGAAAGTCAAGGACCTACATCCAAGATTACTCTACCCAGCAAAGCTATCATTTAGAATGGAAGGGCAGATGAAGTGCTTTCCAGATAAGGTCAAGTTAAAGGAGTTCATCATCACCAAGCCCTTATTATATGAAATGTTAAAGGGATTTGTCTAAGAAAAAGAAGATAAAAAATATGAACAGTAAATGACAACAAACTCACAGTTATTAACAACCACACTGAAAACAAAAACACCTTCTAAGCAAACAACTAGAACAGGAACAGAGCCACAGCAATGGAGATCCCATGGAGGCTTATCAGCAGGTAGTGGGAGGGGGAGAGAGGGGGAAAAGATACAGAGAATAAGTAGCATAAATGGTAAGTAGGAAATAGACAGGGGGAGGTTTAGAACAGTATAGGAAATGTAGAAGCCAAAGAACTTATATGTATGACCCATGGGCATGAACTAAAGTTGGGGGGAATGTGGGTGGGAGGGGGTGTGGAGGGGAATAAAGGGGGGGAAATGGGACAACTGTAATAGCATAATCAATAACATATATTAAAAAAAGACACAAATTGGCCCTGGCTGGTGTAGCTTAGTGGATTGAGCGCGGGCTGGGAACCAGGCAGTCCCGGTTCGATTCCCAGTCAGAGCACATGCCTAGGTTGCAGGCCAGGTCCCCGTGAGGGCCATGTGAGAGGCAACCATACATTGCTGTTTCTCTCCCTCTCTGTCTCCCTCCTTTTCCCTCTCTCTAAAAATAAATAAAAATAAAATCTTAAAAAAAAAAAAAGACACAAATTGGTTAAGGTATCCCTAAACTTTTTGCAGTTTGATCTCCAAATCAATTTTGACTAGGTGCTTCGAATCTGCTTTCCACACAAAATCACCCTTGGTGCCACTGAAAGGGACCCCATGTCACCTCCGAGATTTTCCTTTGAGCTACTGGCACCCATTCTGCAAGGTCTGATGCAGACCCCGCAGTCAAAGCAAAGACATCACGACTGCAGTCTGGCCAACAGCAAGAACAGGGTGCACCTTGGTCCCGGGGTGTTCCAGATGCGCATCTTGGAATCAGTCAAATACAGCATATAATTCTGGGAGAATCAACTCTGAATACTAACCCTCCAACTTATAATGACACTGGTTTATCTTCCCAGGCACCTCCTCGGTGGTGTTCTCAGTTTTCCATCCCTCAAAGCTGGATTTGGAACCTAATTTTAACCTCCCTTCTCTTTCACTTACTATATCTAACTATCTGCTTTTCAGTCCTCACTGCACACTGCCCGATAGACTTGCCCCTTGCTCCTTAGTCCCACAGCCTTATGGGATGACAACAATATTACTTGTCTCATGGGGTTGTTATGAAATAAAATGAAATTCTTAACACAGTGCCTGGTGCAGGGTAAGGGCTCAATAAATATTAGCAATGACTATCATTATGACTATCATTATCCTCATCATTCTTATTATTGTTATTATTTTCTACTTAAAAAAAAAAAGCTAGAAGACCTGTTCCAAACCCAAGGCAAAGCCTGGCCTATTTGGTAATCCTTTCTTCAACCCATGCATAAATAGCACTTTTCCCTTAATGCCTTGTCATGACCCCTCTTCACTTCCAACATAAATTCTCTCCTCTGGGGCTATTATCGACCCAGCTTCCTTCGCAAGTTCCAAACACACTGTCTAAGTTAAGACTCTTCACTGACTTCTGACATCTTCACTTGATGGGCCTTCCACAGGAATGTCAAATACAACATCTCTCTCCAGGTTCCCTATTACCTACGGGAGAACTCCACAACACTCAGCCCAGACTTCTTGTATGCCTACCGCGGGATACTCTTAAAGTGCCAGCCCTTTCAATTCTCCAGGCTTTGGCTCACGCTACTCCCCTCATTTGAAATCCCTTTCCTCCTTTCTCTGTTTTAACTCCTATGGAAGCATTTCCTGGGCCTTGCTAGAACGCCCTCCCTTTCCTCTAGACTTTCAAAGTATTCTATTCTAAATATTCTGGTACACAGCCCTTATCACATGGTATGATAGTTATTGGTTTTGGTCTTGTTAATTAAGAGTTTCAGACTTCATTTTTGTACCTTAATGACTAGCACAGTGCCTAACACAAGATGTTTTTCAAATTGATTAATAGGCTTGTGAGCCCAGGCAAAACTTTACTAGGTGTTTTAAATACTTAATACAAATTCACATTTCCATCTGTGTGGGCTCTAAAAACTTATTGACAGATGGAATATAAAGGGAAATAAGTGACAGTGTGCAAAAAGTGACTCTAATAAGTACTACTTTAATGGACAGAATATTACACAAAATGCACTTGTATTTTTCTAGCATTGTCATATTTTTCACCTGATAAATGGGGCCCTCGGGCAGTGGTCCTGCTATTACTAATTGAAATGTGCTTTCCTGACCTTCAGCATGGGTTGTTTTGTTGACTCCTATACCACTTTGCTTAATTAAATAACACAGCTGCTTGGTTACATAAGGGCCCGAATTTCCATTTCGCAAGTCAAGAGGCTGTAGTAGAAAGAGCCACTCAGTCAGATAATACTACATAGCTGAGTATACTAGCAGGACCGGCTGCAACACAAAAATTCCAATCAGCCTCTCTGAGAGCTAGCTGTCTGCAGCCATACAGAGACGTGCTTCCATTTTACTTGTGTGTGCGCTTTGGGTACATTGCAGAAAAAAACTACGAGCTCAAAATTTTCCACACGTGGGTAACACAGCACAATCAAATCAATAAATCCATTGCCTATATTACAGTAAACTAAGCAACTGCATTAACATTACGAATCAGGAACCCCATATAGACCTTATGTTTACATCTCCAAAATCTTTTCAGCAGCTTTGTTTTTCAATACTTCACACCATCAGAGCAATGGCACCAAGGACAGGAAAAGTACTGCTCAGAGAATAGATTGCTGAGATTCGACTCTCAAGTCTTCCATCCTCTATGACTTCCTTACTTCCCTTAATCTCTCTAAGCCTCATCTATGTGTAATTTAAGGAAAACCTGCTCCTCACTTATTGTGCCCACGCTATCCATTGTTCAGTCACTCAAAGTGAATTCAAAATCATGTACAAAAGATATATGCAAGGCTGTACACGCTGTCCAGGATGGAACATGAATGCTACATCCTTCCCTTAAAGAACTCCCTGGCAAGTGGAGATCTAGGCTGGGTACAGTTAGGCCAGCTCTTAAGCCTCATTTTGGTACTTGCTACAATGTACTGAGTATGTCCTCACCCATCTGTGCCTCCCGTTGGACCGTAACACCCAAGGAGACGGAGGCCACATCTTGTGCATGCATTGCAACCTGCACGGTGGTTCATGCATGACGGTCTGGTTCCCCCTATGCCTCTAACTTCATCTCCAGCCACTTTTTCCCTCCTTCATTCCACTCCAAATACACTGGGCTCCAGGCTGTTCCTCAACAGGCCAAGGAAACACATGCCTCAAGGCCTTTACACTTGCTATTCCCTTTGTTTTGACCCCTCTTCCCCCAGATATCTGCACTGCCTCCTCCCTTCACCCACCGGTTTTTGTTCCCCTTCCCATGCAGACCTTCTACTTTTTACAACTGCTAGTCCTGTACCATAGCCCTTCTCTGTAACACATCGCTAACATAACCCAGATTTGATTCATCTTGCTCATTGTCTGAATCACCCCCTCACCATTTAAGATTTTATTTATTTTTAGAGAGCGGAGAAGGGAGAGAGAAAGAGCAATGTATGGTTGCCTCTCACATGGCCCTCACCGGGGACCTGGCCCGCAACCCAGGCATGTGCCCCGACTGGGAATCGAACCGGGACCCTCTGGTTCCCAGCCCGTGCTCAATCCACTGAGCTACACCAGCCGGGTTGTATACACTATTTATACAGCACCTAATGTAAGTGCTGGTGCATGCATAAGAAGGGATTAATAAACATGCAATAAGTAAGCAAAGTATAAGAAGTATAAAAAATAACACAACATAACCTGTGCTCTCAAGGAAATTAAAATTTCTGGAGATTGAAGGGCAAAACTAGTAGGGAACATTTTGTTTGACCACTAACCATCTATTTCTATTTAACAGCACCCCAGTTTCCTTTTAGGGAGTTATCTGTCTCCTGCTACGTGCAGTCTTTAGGGAATGGTAAATCCAGGCGCCTGGCCTCCCATGAAGATAATCACAACTCGCTGCACTGGCATGGCTGCACTGAGCCCATTACACAGTCTCTTCCTCTTTGCACCGTGAGTAAGTGACACAGAGTGGACAAAAGTGGCTGGAGTTCATTCATCTCCGCAGTGTTTTGCTAATCAGATCGCTCCTGCCTGGGGTCATTCACCACATTCCTCACTGCTCTCCACCTGTGAAAACCTTGTTCCCGTCCATTTCATCCATTTCCAGCCCTGGGTCTCCAGGCTCTGGTGAGTCCAGGGGGCTGCTACCCATAGCCTCCCCCGAATTTTTCTCTCTCTATTCAGGTTCGCTAAATCCATTTCTAATGCTTTTATCCAAAGAACCCCAACTGATACAACATGAAAAAAGCAAGTCATTCAGGGCAGTACCTATTACGTGACAGATAAATTTCCTTATTTGGCTCTGAGGAGGATGCAATCCCACAGCCTCCAGGGAAGAGATGTGACCAGACGGGGTCTTTGAATAATGGACAGGATCTAGATGGGAGGAGAAGGACGGGGCTCTGAGGCACAGGAAACAAGATCAGTATTTTAAGTTGTCTGCCAGACACCTCATTCAAGAATCTGCGACTCTGTAAGAAAGCAGTGAAGCTTCTACTGGAGGCAAGATCAAGTGAGGTTTCAAGGGGATATAAGATTAAGTGATTAACAAAACAGCCACTTAATTAGAGGGGATCTGAAAAAGATTTGAGATTAAGTAGAGTTAGTACATGGGGGAGCATCTGAATTTGTATCTCCAGGCTGTCACTTCATCTCAGATTCAGGAATGAAAGAAAGCTAGAAGCAAGCTTGGTAAGAACAAATTTGAAAATGTAATAGTAAATGAGTTCTCTAAAATAGTAAACTAACGTATTTATGCACATTAATACAATATCTCCCGTTTGTTTATTACTCTTTCACACAATGTTTTTCCTGAGCTTCATTAAACCCCAGGTATTGGCATGAAGGTGTTAAATGGAAGAAATCATTATTCTTTGCTTTTCATTTCTCAATTTAAACAATATATAGTCTGGCACCATAAATCACATACTCCATTTTCATCACTCTGTCCAGTTCCTCAATACTTTTTGTGAAACTGTATATCTCCTCCCCATAACTTTCATGTGAGCTTAGTTTTGGTGTTCATCAATAAACAGAGAAAATAAAAAGTTTTGGAAAAAAAATAGTTTACTTGCTTAGAAGTGTCAGTCCCAGGCAATTCTTCTGCTAGAAAGTCTAAAGCCAGTTGCACACACAAAAATTTAAATATTTATTGAGCTCTAAAAAGTTTAGAGCATTAGCAAAAAAAAAAAAAAATGAACACAACTCAATACATTAGAAGTAATAAAATGGATCTGGGAAAGAAAGCAATGATTAAAATCTTGTTTCCTTTACCTTCTCCTGATTTAAGATGGTATCTTTAAGACCACGCAGTCTGAAATGACTGTGATAAAACAAAACTGCTCAGCACATCTTGAGAGCCGAGTGATTTTGAGTTGGCAGGTGGCTAGCTGAAATCATCAAGGAGTAGGACTGAACAAATACATAAGCAAAAAATACAGCAAGGAAAGAACTATTAGCTGACTAAAGCAGATGCTCCAACCTCGGCAAGAGAAAATAATGTTTACATAAGTGAACACTTTACACACGTTTCTGAGAAACCAGAATGACTCCTGAGATGAGGAGTACAAGCTGACAAACACCATCAGTTCGACACGAAGGGGGACGGTACTTAAAGAGACATTTCACTCCACGCTGGTTCTCTCTAAAAGGTGTGTAGAAGAAACTACTGGTCTTGCCTCTTTACCGACAGACCCCAACACCTGCCCCCACCCACCATTTAGGAAAAAATTTAATCGTGGATGCTACCGAAAGGACCCCTGCATTGAACAAAAAATAAATATGGACCTTATGGGGCCTCTCCAGGACCCTAAAATAGAAGGCTATATAATTCTCCTGCAAAAGTCATCTGTGTTCTTCTGTAAGTGGCACCGTTCAGAGGAATCTCAAAAACTTAACACAGGATCAGGAGAGAATGGACCTCCCTGCCTTCATCAGCCCTCACCCTGGAGGCTGTGGGGCACAATGGCCAAGCACAGGGGTGGCTGGGACTGGTGGGTCTCTGTTCAAATCATGCCTCTGACACCAGAATAGATGTTCAGATTGTTAATTGACAAGCCACATCATTTGTAAGACGGGGATAAAGACGGTGACCGTCACATTTTCATTCCCAGTAAACATTAACAATATTTGCATAAAAATTCAGGTCTACATGCTTTGGGGGAAAAAGGCTCGATAAATTTCAGAAATTATTTTTCCACACTATGTCACCCCCTAATAAGGAATGGGTAGCCCAGAGAAGTGAAGTGTCCTGATCGAGGGCTCACAGCTGAGTGGCTCGGTGGCAGAGAGAGCCATTCGAACCCATATTTCCTTCTATCCTGGCCAGTGGGTGTTTCACTATCTCACAGCCTGATGAGGCAGGATCAAAGATTCCCTTTATTAACTGCATTTTACTTAATAATCATTTGTGAAACATCTCCTGTGGTCAAGCTTTCACACACCCCTTTCCTCTCTGCCAGCCCTTTCTTACCACACTCTGGAGGCAGCTCGGATTGTTTTCTCTCTCTCCAACCCCATCAGAAATAGCTCATCATGTTTCCACAGGTGGAAATGGCTGACTCTAGGACATTCCCTGGGCCTATCACATATTAGGCACACAGGAAATACTCCTTAAGTGACTTCACTTACAAAGTTACCCATTCAAAAACAAAAAAGAAAAATCAAAGGGAATCCGTCTGAAATCGTAGGCAATCTCTCCATCAGGAAACTCACGGATTAAACATTTTGGGGCGAGGGGCCATCTCCAGGCACATCTGAAACAGACAATTCACAAGCCTCAGGGTACGCAGCAGGCATTATGCAAGTCAGCTGGCATCAGGAAAAGTGGCTAAATGTCAACTGTGGGATGTTTGCAACAATCTCAAGGAAACATCACCCACTGTAACTTGGCAATGGTATAAATGTCATTGTGTTTTACCACAGGATCTTGATACAGTTTTAATCATCAGCTCACATCGGCTATTTAGCCAAGTTATAATGCATTATAAAAGGCATTGTAACAAAACAAGTTACAAACAGTAGAATTTAAAAATGTACAGTGCACATGTTAAACTCTTGGTCAGAGGGAAATACAATTTCATGCTGCTCACTGAGCTATAATATAAGTCTTGCTGACTTTGAACGACAGCCAGGTTTCTGTATATGATTTATAGGAGCCTTCTGTTATACTCATTGAAACAACAAAATTAAAATCAATTCTTTTTTGTTTTTAAAATCCAGACTCTTGTGCTCCAAGGAGATGCAGAAGCTAAAAATGAAATCACAGCAGAGCCGCCACTGAATGCAAGTCAAATTAACCACGTCTTACACGAGCATAGTGAACCAAAATGTGAGAGAGGTTATCTCAGCAGCCAGGCCACAGCTGGTGACAGAAAAGTCTTGTGTGAAACCCTTGCCTGAGCAAGACGATGACCTAAGGGCCCTGGCAGAGACGCCCATGTGATGTTTACGATTGCCCAAGAAGCTGCCCCAGGGGCTATTCATTGGCTATGAAGGCAGAGGGCTGAAGACCTGGGGGAGTCAGAACCAAATGTGATGTTACCCCAAGTAAAGGAAAAGGCCTTTGGAGAGGAGGTAGAAAAACAGGTTTGGGTCCTACTCAATGAAAACAATGAAAGACTCAAGCAGAAAAAAAAAATGCAGCAGACTCCTAAACACGGTCTAAGTTCCAAAGGACACTAAACACATCATCTTCTGAGGCAAATGTGGAATCGTCCCCTAATCCATATCCTGTCTTTCTCTCCAACAGACTTCTTACCACTGCAGAAAAGAAAGCAGAGAAAGACGATTTCCCCACATCGTCCCGGGCCCCTTACTTAATCTTGACTGTAAGAGCCCATGTGTCGGCCACCAGTCTGACGACGAGAAACCACCTCACAGTTGAAGAGCACTTTCCTGGAATCCTCACAGTAACTTTATGAGGTAGGGATGATTAAACTGATTACACAGCTGAGGAAATTGAGGATCAAGAGAGATTTAAAAGGTCACTTGCCTGAAATTACTCACTGAGTAACCAGCAGAGTTCGGTGTCTGTAACACCGAAGAACTTGATTTTAACCACGCTACTATGACAACATATATTGACTCAGCTTTTCTGTCCACTAATTTATTTAAAGAAATCAAAATATATGTTTTCTCCATGTGGCTCTCTACCAACAGAATACTCTATTAGGGTAATTGAAGTTTAAATTAATAATTCAGTAAGTTATGAGTATATTAGGTTGGAGAGAAGAAGAAAATTGTTTGTATATGTATTTTTCTCTCCACCTTTCACCCCTTGCTCTTATGGGATTCTTGTTTAACTCTTGGCAATGGGATGCTGGTGTCCTTGTTACCTTTACAATCAATCACATGTGAAAGTTATAAAGAGTGAGAAGTGCTTCGTGGGCTGTTATTTTCCTGAACTAACAGAGGATGAGAACCAAAAACTTGAAAGCACAGGGACTCATAAGAATAAATACGAGTCATTTTACACATCATTTTACTTAAAATCTGTCCCCTACACATAGGCAGAACCCCTTAGAAGACTTGCGCACTTTTTAGGGAAATGAGGAAATGCTAGAGGATGGGGAAGAACTAGCAGGGCTCCAGTGCCAGGACCCTCCTCACCTGACGCACCTCCCCGCGGCAAATGAGAATGAGGCTATCAGTGACTGAACACAGACCCTCACGGGGGTCTGAGAAATCAAATGCTCTCATTGGAGAAAATATGGGGGGGAGGAAGAATTAGGGAAATATTAAGTGCTGGTTTATACAAGATGCTGAAAAGCATACCAATAAGAAAATGATTTGGGCATGTTAGGCTAGACATACTAACTTGCCAAGCCCAATGAGACTGCATACCCTACTCTGAAAACAAACACCCAGCACCCCCTAGTGGCTGGTGCACATTTATAATTTTTTTTTTTTTTTAAATCAGGAGCATGTATCAAACCTTGTTTCTAGAAATCAGACTTCAGAAACAACTAACCTCTTTCCATACGAAACGGTTTGAGGAAACACTGCTCTTAGCCCTATACCATGAGAAACCTTCAGTTTTTCTAGGACCTGTATGTGTTAGAAGTGGGGGAAAATAATGAAGCCAAGAACTATGGGATGGAGGGGATGGGCTTCGTGTTAGCTTTCTCCTGGGATCTCACCAACCCTGGAGCTTCTGCATCTTAAATGCTTAGGCTTCATAACCATTTGTCACCTCCAACCACCACAGTTCAGAACATAAAGTAACCAATGGTAAAAAAACATTTTTCTTTGTTGCCTAAAATAATAATCTGATAGAATGAGATGTTTATTTACATAAGCAAATATGACATTTTATCTCCCCAAAACAATCACTTGTGAATATAATTCTATTCTTAACAAATATTCATTGAGCTCCTACTATGTGCCAGGCATTATGCTAGGCAGAGTGGTAGATAAAACAGAAAAAAAAATGCTACTTTCCTTGAGTTTCCATTTTAGAGGAGAAACAGAGGACAACAATATATTTAATCAAAAGATACAGTTTGTTGGATTACAAACACGCTAAGGAGGGAATGTCAGGAAAGGGGAGACAAACTGTTATGGGGGTGGGGTTTCTCTTTGCTTTTGGCCTTTTACAAGTTTAGGTAGGAAGACCAGGGAGAACTTCAACAAAAAGAGACTTTGAATGAAGACCCAAAGATAGTGAGGACGTGAGCCCTGCATATGACAGTGGAAGAAATAACCTTATTTCTTGGAAGAATTCCCCCAGGCAGATTGGGGAACAGCAAGTGGAAAGGCCCTAAAGCAAAACATAACTGTGTGAGCCCCAGGGGGCTGTATATGGCTAAAATGGGGTGTGCGAGGGGAAGAGAAGTACATGAATTCAAGACGCAGGCAAGAAAGCTGTATTGACATAACACCAAAAGCACAAACAACAAATGAAGAAAGATTCAACAAATGGGGCCAAATTTAAAAGCTTCTGCACAGTGAAAGAAACAATCAACAAAATGAAAAGGCAACCTACAGAATGGGAGAAAATTTTCGCCAACCATGTACCAGATAAGAGGTTAATACCCAAAATTTATTAAAAACTTAGACAACTCAATAAGCAAAAAAAATCCCCCAAAAATCCAATATAAAAATTGGCAGAGGAACTGAATTAATGTTAAAAGGTTCTCAACATCACTAATCATCAGTAAAATGCAAATCAAAACCACTATTAGGCATTACCTCACATCTCTCAAGTGTTGGTAAGGATGAAGAGAAAAAGGAACTCTTGTACACTGCTGGTGGGATTGTGAATTCGTTCAGTCACTATGGAGAACAGTGTGAAGGTTCATCAAAAGATAAATAAGACTACCATATAATCCAGCAATCTCACTGCTGGGTATATATCCAAAGAAAATAAAAACATTTTATGAAAGAGACATATTGTAGCATTATTCACAATGGCCATGAGAAAAAAGAAAAATGTTCCCATTGCAAATACATGGATGGACCTCGGGGACATTATGCTAAGTGAGATAAGACAAATACTGTGTGGTATCTCACATGTAGAATCTAAGTAAACTGAAATCATGAAAGCACAGACTAAAATGGTATTTACAGGGCCTGAAGTTGGAGTGATTAGAGAGATGTTGTTCAAGGGTACATACTTACAGTAGATAACTAGTCCTAGAGACCTAATGCACAGTATAGCAAGTCTTCAATGTCAAGGGTAGGTTCTTGGAAACTACGACTTGAAGCAAAACAATGTATAACAAAACCGATTTCACCATAGGCTACCCGATGTAAAGAAGAGTTAAGTTACAACAACATATTTCTGGTCAAAAAGAAACACATCTGCCCTGGCTGGTGTAGCTCAGTGGATTGAGCGCGGGCTGGGAACCAAAGGGTCCCAGTTCGATCCCCAGTCAGGGCACATGCCTGGGTTGCAGGCCAGGTCCCCAGTGAGGGCCATGTGAGGAGCAACCATACATTGCTGTTTCTCTCCCTCTCTGTTTCCCTCCCTTCCCCTCTCTCTAAAAAAATAAATAAATAAAATCTTTAAAAAAAATTTTTAAAAAGAAACACATCTAACTTCCAACTATAGACCTAAAACACTTCTAAGACTAAACAGTGAAATAAACGTGAGCTATATATACACCTAAGAAAGATCTGTACAAACAAGTAAGATAATTATTTTCCAACCTGCTTATTCCAGTTTAGAGTCTCGTGTGGTCAAAACCTATCTCAGCAGCTCAGGGTGCAAAGCAGGAACCCACCCTGGACTGGACGCCCTTCCATTGCAAGGTGCACTCACACACTCCACACGCAATCACACTGGAACGAATCAGACATGCCATTGTCCTAATATGCACATCTTTGGGACATGGGAGAAAACCCACAATACATGAGGAGAGCGTGCAACCTCCATCAGACAGTGAGCCCAGTCAGGAATCAATTTTCTTTCTCATCAACATTATAATGAAACAACATTGAAGGAGTGATTAGAGAGATGATGTTCAAGGGTACATACTTACCCTTGAACAACATCTCTCTAAGGTTTTTTGAGAATTTACCATACAGAGATTGCAGACAACAAAACTGTATCATAGACATTAAATTTGCAAAAAAGATATCCAATGATTTTTTTAAAAGAAAGCTATGTCATGGAAAGGCCATTATAAGGACTTTGGCTTTACTCTGAAGCAGAAAGTCATCACGGGATTTTCAACAAAGGAGTGATATGATCTGACTTAACCTTTTACAAGAGTACTCTGGCTACTGTATTGAGAACAAACTTCAAAAGTGGGGATAAGAGGAGCAGGGTGTCAGCAGAAAGGCCAGTGAGAAGCCTATAGCAATAAGAGATGGTGGCCTGAATGACTCCAGTGGGGTGGTGAAAACTGGTTAGATTCTGAATGTATTTCGAAGGCAGACCAGACAGATGAGGGATGTAAGAAAGAGGTGGAGTAAAAGATAGTACCAAAGTTTCACCTCGAATAATAAAGAAGAGAGTTGACTTAAAGTGAGAGGGAGAAGACTAGAGGAGGAATTCAGTCAGAAACTCAGTTGTTTAAAAAAATTTTTATAGAGACATTTATCTTTTTAAGATTTTAAAAATTTATTTTTTAGAGAGAGAAAGGGGAGAGAAAGAGAGGAAGAGGAACATTAATGTGTGGTTGCCTCTCACATACCCCCTACTGGGGACCTGGCCTGCAACCCAGGCATGTGCCCTAGACTGGGAACCGAACCTGCAGCCTTTTGATTCAGCAGGCCAGCACTCAACCACTGAGCTACACCAGCCAGGGCAGAAACTCAATCTTAACCATGTTAAGTTTGGGACCTCTGCTGAGATCCCATATTGGAAATGAAAATGACAAAAATATTACTAAAAGATTTATACATTGCACTTGCAATCCAAGCACAGTTAGGGTAAAGGAACCAGGCACTGCTGTTGGGAGGAGGAAAACATCCCTTCAACATCCTCCAGTAAATGCTAGTTCAGCACCATGGACAGTGCCCAACAAAGCGGTAGGGACCAAATACAAAAAAAGACAAAGTCATAGTACATATATGAGAAGATAAAAGAAACTCAGTGCATCAATGTTAACAGATATCACTGATTTTCTGTACCTATTTTATTAGTTACATCTGTCCAATCATTACGCTGAATGGAGGAGCTCTGTGAATCTTTCTGTGCTCAACCACTATTTTCCAAATATTTACTTATTCTCAACTGCATCTACAGACATATTTGTTTTCTGGTCTGTAAACACTAATTACAGGAAATCTGCTTATACATTTTCCAATGCTTCCCTCTTCAATAATTTTCATATTTCAACTGAAAATTTTACTCCACATTGTCATCTGCTTGTAAACATTAGTCCTTTTCAACTAATCTACGCTCATTATGAAATATCACGTGGACCACAGTAGAGCTGAGAATGGTGCAACTATCTTGCCCACCATCAGAGGCTGGTTGAGTTATGGATGGTTATATTTCTCTGTCTAATTATTTGGTTGGCCCAAATTCCTTGGTGATGCAGTTGACTGGTAACAGGGCCCATGAGAAAGAAATTTTATACAATCTAAACTTTGTGTTTAACAAATAATAGTTAACGTGTTATAAACAATAACACACTGATGTTCCAGGAAATGAGTGAGAATGTCCAGTTAAAGGCTGTGCACAATCAACACCCAGGATCACATCTTCCCTTTTTAAAAGCTAAGAAGACGTGCAGGCATATTTTGGATCATTTATCAAAATGGCATTAGCGTCAATTATATGGGAATATGTTCAAGCCTATAATTAAATGTTTCAAATTTTCTCACCAGGCTGAAAGGCTGCTGAAGTCTAATTCAATGTCTAACAGGGTCCAGCATGGTTCTTCACGTCTCCTAGTACTTCTTATTGCAGAGTCTCTACCCTACCTCAGCTGTGTCTTATTTATCACAAAACGTCCACTCTACTTCTTAGATACTTGTAACTAGTTTGTATGTAGAAGTTCAACGGCTTTAAATTCCAGCTCAGCTTATTTATCTGTGTATGACCTTGGGGACATCATAACATCCCTTAGCCTCAGGTTATACATCAAGAAATTAAAAGCCATGTCTCAGAGTAGCCAGAAAATTCAATGAGATCATGTGCATAGAGAGTCTAGCAGAGCCAGGCCCATAGCAGGCCCTCAAATACTAGCTCGCCAGATAATCGAGTGATGCAGCCCCAGTCAGTTTTCCTAAATGGCTGACTATTCAGTAGATCGTAATACTAATTATTCTCATTCCTAAATCAACAGCAGCTACCACCTGATTCCTTAAATAAGGGATTTAGTATTCAGTATATGAAAATGTATACAGTTGGGACATATATTTTCCTATGTCACTAATTGGTACCAGTTAAGTTATTTTGATTAGAGGTAAAAAGAAACTTTATTAAGAGAAATAAAGCTCACCATTTTGTAACACACAGATTTGATTTCATACAGTTTTCCAACATGAATATATTGATAACTTATACAAAAATCCCATCTAGATCTTAAAAGTCTTTTTGAAAATGGACATCATTTAAGCAAGTTAAAAAGAAAACCAGAATATCTGAGTTTAATAGCCATATTATACTTCCTTTAATGAGTCGATACTAGAATTAAAAACAGAGGATCTGGCATGGGGTTTCTATGACAACTTAGTTTTCTGGCTTGTGAAGCTGTTTCCTCTTGAAGTAAACATCCAGAGTTTTGTCTAATTCACTGATAAGATCTTCCCCACTGGCTGCCAATGTTGCTTTATGCATCACATATTTGAATGTTTTGGACAACGAATTCATCCCCATCTCTGATGAATTGGCATCATCCAGAGTCGCATTCTTGTGGAATAGAAAACTCTCTCCAAACCAGTTAAGTGTGGAATTGCACTCTGAGACCAGAAGTCATGTCTGTGCCCATCTGAGAAAATGTGGTTTTTAGAAAATCTGTAAATCTACAAAACGAATTCAAACTAAATAGAAAAAAAATGTTTAGCTGAATTTTTGAAATCTGTGCTGCTGTCTTTTTATTTTTATGCCTAGTGAAATTTCCTAATCTTGAAAAGGAATTTTTAAAAGCTTCAGTCATTCTTTTATTCATTCAACAGGCATTTATTAGGCCCTTACTCTGTAGTACAGAGTCGTTCTTTTCAAATTGAGGAATTTGAGACTTGTAGGAGCAAGTGACATGGCTAATTTACAGAGCAGTCAAATCCAAATCCAAATCCAAAACCATATTTTTCTGCTTCTAATGTTCTTTCCACAGAATAATATGCCAGGCATATCATGGGCATATATGATACACTGGGCATCTCTGCTTTGAAACTCCTGTCTCCTACAGAGCCTCAAAAGCTCTCAATTATGAAAAATAAGCTCAAGAATCCTTAGTTTAATTTTATGTTGACATTGTTTTTCAATTTTTTGTCTTCCCATTCACACTGAAAATAATTCTCAAGAACCCCAAAACATTTTCCCATCAAGAACAGCACTGGGTACTGAGTAGGGCGGTGGGGCATGGGGGAAATAAGCACTCTCAGTTAGTGCTGTCAAACATGTCAATTAAAACAGGGTCTTTAAGGAAAAGCAATTTGAGGATATCCATCAGAATTCAAAATATGTGTAACTATTGAGTGATCAATTTCATTTCTAGGTATTAATCCTAGAGAAATATCAGTTTATGTACCCAAGATATATGAGGTCTGTCCAGAAAATAGTCAGCCATGTAATATGGAAAATAGAGACATTTATTGAAGAAGATACAAGATACAAGGAACATTGTACACAGGACAATGACACCTCAGTCCCCTTCAAAGTAGGCACCTTATTCACACAGTTCTCCCAGTCTCCATCAGCTGCACCATTGTGTTTTCCTGAATCTCACTGACAGTCTGAAATCTCTTTCAAAGGTAATTTTAGTTTGGGGAAAAGCCAAAAGTCACAGGGTGCCAAATCTGGGTTGTAGAGGGGACTGAGTCACCTTGGTGATTTGATGTTTCACCAAAAAACTCTGCACGAGACGTGATGCACAAGCGGGCATGCTGGCATCACCAGTTGCCCATAGCTGCAGCCTTCTGAATGATTTGAATAATTTCTACAGAGGAATGTTCAAGCTTAACACAAAACTTGAGGCAGATTCATTGCTCTACTCAGTCATTTTGAATGTGATGACCACACAGCACACATGCTCAATGGTGTCTACTGCTCTCACTGACTAGTACAGTGAAGTCATCGTTGTTGATGATGTGCCTTCCAGTCCCCTCTCCTTGGCTGCCAAGTTACATCAACATCATGCCAACTGTTCTCATGATATTAACAATGGCTGGACTTTTTTCCAGACAGACCTCATACATGCAAGGATGTTCACTAAGCTGCTATTTACAATGGTAAAAATGTGGCAATAACCTCATGTTTATCAACAGTGGAAGACTTACCTAAATTACAGCATGTGGGGTGTATGATGCGGACTACTACACTGCTGTTTATAATGAGATGGACCTGCATAGCCTGTGGCTGCGATTCTCTAAGACAAACTTATTGAAAAAAATGAGTTGGATAACTATACATATTATGATCCATTTCTATATTTTGAAATTTCATGTATGTGACTCTGGCTCTGAACACATATTCCCCAAGAGTGGTGTTAGGGCAGCAAGGGGATACATTGAGTCACCTCCTCTTTATTCTTCCATGCCATACTGATTCTTAATAATCAGCACACATTGATTTTATAATTTTTAAAAATGTGAGTACTATGCTGGGCATACCTGTTTAAAAATTCCTGTCTCCCAAACAGCCGAGGGAAAGACAAGGCCCTTCTCAGTGATCCCGCCACTGACGTCCACTGTCCTACACGAAGCTCACTCTACACACCACATTTGTTTTCTTAGTTCTTGGAAATTTGCTCCTAAGCTTTCATTACCCATTTGATGGCATATTAAGGTACCATATGGTGGCTTACTAGACATGAGTACACTGCATAAACCATTTTCATAAATAAAACCGTTGACAATTACCTTCGGGGCATCCATAGAGGGATTTGGGAGCCAATCAGAAATACAAGAATGTCCCTTCAGTTCTAACAACCAGAAGCACATTTATTCAAAAGTGTGCTGGCCATGGCATAGTTAGAGAATGCTAAGTAAATCAGTTCCAAGGCTATTATTCATTAGTGCTGACCAATAAAAAAATAAAATATGAGAAATGATGCCCAGCTGAGCACAATGCAGATAACTGGACCTTGCATCGGTAATGAAAATATCAACCAGCACGACCAGGGTCCGGATAACAAAGCAGAGGAAGAAAGACAAGCAGCCATTCCTTTATCATTTTCCTCATCAGCACATGAAAAAAATGATTAAGAATACAACTCTGCATTGCAAACCAGGGATGAATGGGCCCTTGGGAATTACTTTGGAAAAAACCCTGATGATGGAGATAGTCCAGAATCTCAACTGCTGACTTAAATTTTGCATATACACCAGTTCTATTTGGCGGTGGGGGCGGGGGGGCAGTAATTGACATAGCAGCAGAGAAAGAACTGCACCAATACTACTGACAGTTCTAAAACACCCAATTTCTTTTATCACAAGGAGTTACAGATAAGCTTGCTAACTTCCATTTCTCTCAATTTCCAGCCAAGTGTTTGATTTTCCTTGAGACAGAAATGCCACAAATGTATTTCAACACAGAGGGGAAAAATTGTTTTGTAATCACCCCATCTTTGCTCTGTCAATTCTCATGCTACATAATAATCAGAGGAAAGAAAAGAGAAATTTATTTTGAGAAACCGATTTTCTCGCTGGGGTTGAAAGAAAACCAGGCGACCCGTCAATTAACTGTTTGAAAGAGGGTTTGTTTTTTTTTTTTTGTCAGTAAAATTAAGGAGTGAGATTTTAATAGATTAATAGATTGAAGAATGAATGGGTTCCAGCAATGTGCAGGCTGAGGTCCGGTGGGAGAGTTCCCCCTCAATTCTAAACATCTAAAATTGCTAAATAAAATATAGCTACCCAACCACGGAAGTTGTAAATGCCAAGCCAAGCTGGAAGGAAAGGAGTGGAGTGGCAGGAGGGAGGGAAATGGAGGGAAGCCACAAAGGAGGGATTCAAAGGTAAGAGCAACAAGCAGAAAACATGCCAAAGAGAGTGAGCCTGAGAGACAAAGAGCCTGAAGCCTAGGGACAGAGAGTGAGTTAGAGCCACTGCATGTCAGACACTAAGAATAAAAAGACAAGGAAGACGTGGCCCGCCATCTAAGGAGCCTGGCATGGACTCCAACTGGCACTCTGTACATGGTAAGTCGAGTGTGTACAGTGTCTGGGGTGAGTGGGCAGAGAAGGTAAACAAGAGAGAGGGGACTAGACAAGAAGAGCAGCAGTCTTTAGAAAAACACTTCAGTCTAAGAAACATGTATCTTAGACTTAGAAAAATATAGTTGGCAATTGTGTTATTGCTTTTGAAATCTATTTTCAGGTTCTTTCCATCAACCTTTATTTCATAAAAATATGAAGCAGAGAGGCTATAACCATTCATCAATACTGAGAAGTTATACACTTGCTCCAAAATAACTTTGGATTTTATTAGCATTGATGCTCCTTCTTAACTGATCCTAAGCTATGAAATTCAGTTTTCTAAAATATCATTTTAATACCACTGATAAATCTTACTTCAAATCATAGAGATGAATACCCACCTTCGAAAGTTGCTATTTACTGAAATATAGTTTGCAACTAAATTACAGTATTTTAAGCTCTCTGACACTACATAGTTCTCACCCTAAAGAACTACTATTACCTCTCTGATAGAATGGAAACCGTCACACAGCTGAAAAACTTAACATCTTCATCTAGCCTAGGTTTTCTACAACTATATTTAACTTACATTTGAGAAAGCTGAATCAGAGAAAGAGCAAAGTTATGTTACTATGTTACTTAGTTCATTGAAAATTACCTGGGCATCATTTACAGACCCACTAGACAACTGAAGTTATTGAATGTCCTCAGCTTTATCTTATTCGGGTCATTTAAAATAAGAAACAGCACATAATCAGTCTATGTTTGAGAATGAGTGGTACTTAGATTGGAAAAGCCCCTCATCAGTTATGTAGCAAGGGATTTCTCAGTCTTGGCTCTGTTGAGAAATTTTGGGTGGATGACTCTGCTGTTGGCAGCTGTTCTTTGGGTACTTAGCAGTAGCTCTGGCTTCTGTCCATGAAATGCCAGTAAGCTCCCCCAAAGCGTGACGATCAAAAATTGTCTCCAGACATTTCCAAATATGCCCTGGGAGGCAAAATCACCTGCAGTTGAGAAACATCAGCCTGTAGATTTGGAAGTTGAATAGCAGAGAAGTTCGGGAATTTACTCAAAGCTGCGAATCTTGAGTAAGGCATCACTGGGAATAAACCCAAATTATCTGAATCTTAGACTAATGTTGTTACCATATTAGGTAACAAAATGGTCATTTTAATGATCTAATTTATAATGATGAAGCTCAATAATAACAATTTTTTAAACCTTAAAAATTAGTTAACTCTATTTGCATTATATAAAAACTTCCCCACCTTCCATTTTTTTTAGCTAATTGAGAAAACCCCGGGATAATTTAAGAAGCCCAACTTTAGATAAACATATTTAGGCTTCCACTGCTTATATATCTACTATTAAAGCAGACTGAAAATTTTCAAGGTCTGCATGATAATACTACTATGAAGTCAGGATACAAATCTATTATCCCCCTAGTAATTTAAAAATGCAACATTTACATTAACTTCTTTTATTATTTTTGCAACATTTTATTTCTTTTTCTTTTTTAATATATAATCTTTATTATATATTTTTCCATTACCATTTAGTCCCCTTTTCCCCCAAACCCCAGAAATCACCACACTGTTGTCCATGTCCATGAGTCCTTTTGCTTTTTTGCTCAATCCCTCCACCCCTGAACCTCCCCAACTCTAGCTGTCATTTGTTCATCATTGAGTCTGTCTCTGTTTTGCTTAAGTTAACCTCTTTTAGTTCTCTGCCAAGTTTCTGTTCTTTATATCCAAACATCATAAAAGCCTGTCATTAAGGTAAAATTCTGTACCTAACGGTCTTGAACCTTGCAAAACGTGAACTGCAGCACACTGTTCTTCAGTAAAACAAATACTGAATACCTAGCACATTCCCTTTGCTAAGTCCTGTGTATAAAGGTAAATGAGACACAGTGCTTACCTTTGAAAGACTTATAATCCAGGATTTAATATACAGTTAATTTTTATATCATTCTATAAAGCACAGGAGGCAAATACAAGGCCTGCGGGCCAAATCTGGCCCTCCATCTTGTTTTATCCAGCCCAGGACCTTGTTTCTACCTGGCAGCAGCGCCGAGCTCTTGCTTAACTGTTAAGGAGTAATCACATTTATACAGTCCTAAAATTACATTTGGCTCTTTGAAGGCAACCTCGAGGCTGATGTGGCCCCCCGGTGAAAATGAGTTTGACACCCCTGCTTTAAAGGGTGCTATCATAGCAAAATTAACTACTGATTTGGAGATTTTCAGTATACTGGCTATCTCCTGCTATTGGCTTCTAATGGGTAGAGGCCACAGACGCTGTCGAACATCTTCCAATGCACGAGACAGTCCCACAGCAAAGAATTATTTGGCAAAAATTCCAATAGTACCAAGAAACTTCTCAAACCACTTTTGATAGCACCTTCTCCATATACCGCACAAATGTTTATTTGCATTTCGATTGTGTTTTTACCTTTCTTGAAATAATAAAGTATAATATACCAAAAATGTTGCCTATTTTCTTCCATCTTCAATATTAAAATGGCTGCACAAAAATTCACCAATTTTCATACACTTAAAATGCATGCTGAAATGACAGCTGTCATGATATAACCTAACAAAATTGGTTCAAATGAAGTTAAAGATAACTAAGCATTACTAAAGCCATTGCACGGAAAAAACTAAATAAACTTTTCGGCCAACCCAATATATTATTATAAAACCGATGCATGGTTGTAAAGTAAAAGTTATGTTTTTTCATATGAGGCATAATCACATGTTCTGAGTGCCACGTCATGGCACAGCTCTCTGTGAAACAGCAGCCAGAAAATAACGTGGATAATCTATTGCATTCCAGGAAAATGGATTCTTCTATCACAGTTTCCCAAAAACGAATCATTCCCATCACAATCCACAAGGTCATAATTTACAGATGTTGTCAACTTAACCAACTTATTGTCAATCAAGAATCTTTAGTCTCTCCGTAAAACAGAGACTTTATTGCTAAAGTTGGCTAATCTTTATTTAGCACATCCACTTCTTGTCTCTTTATTTCAGCTGTATGGTTTTCAAGTTAGTTGTGCTTTGTCCCAAACCATGTAATATCACATATACTTACTGTAATTATGTGATTTTATTTAAATAGCATGTAAACCAATGAAATGTGAGTGTAAAAATGGAGTTGGTGTTTCTATGAAAAATAAGTTGAAAGCTTTGGAAACACTTCATAAAGCTGAGTCACATATGTAAAAAATTGCTATAGAATAAACAACTGTAGTATTGAGGGAAATCACAAAACACCAAATGAATTCCACACTTAGGTTGTTTTCACATGTGTCTAAGTAATGAATTATAGGCGTGATTTATGCAAGAAAGAATGTGGGGCATAAATTTATGGATTCTTATTTGAAGAACAGGTCTTATCCCCACACCAAAAGATTAGCAAATCAGTTTAAGTTTTTGGTTAAAGTAAGATGTTCAAGAAACGCATATATCATATTGTTTTAATGAGTCTAAGTTAAACATCTTTCATTGCCCCCCCCCAAAAAATCTGTCCTAAGCATTTAGAGTAAAAGAGCTTCTAATTCTGTTTCCAGTGACATTAGGAAAGTCCACTCCACGTCATATGTTAGCAGGAAAATGCATATTAAAACAGTCAGATACTCCTACACACCTCTAGGCCAACATCCAGAACGCTGACTGGTAAGGATATGGAGGAGCAGGATTTCTCATTCATTGTTGGTGGGAATACAAAATAATACAGCCACTTGGGAAGACAGCTTAGCAGTTTCTTACAAAATTAAACATACTCATATGATCCAGCAATCTTGCTCCTTGGTATTTCCCCAAAGGAATTGAAAACTTATGTGTCCATTCAAAACCTACACACATATGTTTATAGCAGTTCTATTCATAATTGCTAAAATTGGAAGCAACAAAAATAATTGAATAAACTCTAATATATCCAGACAATAGAATATTATTCCATGCTAAAAAGAAATGAGCTATCAAGCCATGAAAAGATATGGAGGAACTTCAAGTGCATATTACTAAGTGAAAGAAGCCCATATGAGAAGGCTCATATGAAGACAGTAAAAAGATGAGGGGTTGCCAGGGGCTGGCTGGAGGAGGGACAAATACGCAGAGCACAGAGGACTTTTAGGGCACTGAAAATACATGGTTGAAACCATAATGATGGATACACACCATTATACAGTCGTCCAAATCCACAGGATGAACAAAACCAAGAAAGAACCACAATGTAAACCATGGAGTTTGAGCAACTGTGATATTTCAGTGTAGGTTCATCACTTGTAACAAATGTAATACTTTGAGAAGGGATGTTGATAATGGTGGGAAGCTATAAATATGCAGAGGTAGGAGTATATAGGAAATATTTGTACCCTTCCCTCGATTTTGCTGTGGATTTAAAACAGCTCTAAAAAAATAAAGTCTTAATTTTAAAAAAAAATAAAGCTCACAGTATGGAAGTCAGTAGCCAGTTTAGCAGATACGAGTATGGAATCCAATTAATTGAACAACAAAGTTTCCTATACTGTCAATAATGACCATAAAGTTTGTCCATCCTTTAACAAGGAGATGCGATTCGATTACGGTAAAGCCTCATTTTGCATAGATTATAATTAGATACACAGCTAAGTTAGCTCTTTAGTAAATCTGCTTATAACTTCATTATCAGACTGCTTTGGTTCTTCAATGATTTTTTCTTTTTTTTATTACTTTATTGTTGTTCAATTACAGTTGTCTGCATTTTCTCCCCACCTCTCTCTCCCACCCCCTCCAAACCCACCTCCCTCCCTTTCTTCCACCCTCCCCCTTGGTTTTGTCCATGTGTTCTTTATAGTAGTTCCTGAAAACCCTTCTCCCCACAGTCCCCTCCTCCTCCCCTCTGGCT
>PVJI01004235.1:0-109510 GCA_004026765.1 Micronycteris hirsuta | reverse complement strand
AAAAGAAAAGAAAGAAAGAAAAAAGGCCCAAATGAAAGAACAGATCAAAGCTGCAGAAAAAATACAACTCAGTAGTGAAGAGATAGCCAACCTATCAAAACATTGGTAATCAGGATGCTCACAGAAATGGTTGAGTATGATTGCAAAATAGAGGAAAAAGTGAAGGCTATGAAAAGTGAAATAAAAAAAATGTACAGGAAACCAACAGTGACGGAAGGAAACCAGGGCTCAAACTACTGATTTGTAGCAAAGGAAGAAATAAACATTCGACCAGACAGAATGAAGAATCAAGAATTCAAAAAAATGAGGAGAGACTTAGGACCATCCAGGACAACTTTAAACATTTCGACATCCAAATCATGGGGGAACCAGAAGGAGAAGAGAAAGAGCAAGAAATTGAAAACTTATTTGAGAAAATAATAAAGGAGAACTTCCCCAATTTGGCAAAGGAAATAGAATTCCAGGAAGTCCTGGAAGCTCAGAAAGTCCCAAAGAAGTTGGACCCAAGGAAACACACACAAAGGCACATCATAATTACATTACCCAAGATGAAAGGTAAGAAGAGAATCTTAACAGCAACAAGAGGAAAGGAGAGAGTTATCTACAAAAAAGCTCCTATAAGACTATCAGCTGATTTCCCCAAAGAAATCTTACAGGCAAGAAGGGGCTGGAAAGAAGTATTGCAAGTCATGAAAGGCAAGGACCTACGTCCAAGATTACTCTATTCAGGCAAAGCTATCATTTAGAATGGGAGGGCAGATAAAGTGCTTCCCAGATAAGGTAAAGCTAGAAGAGTTCACCATCACCAAGTCCTTATTATATGAAATATTAAAGGCACTTATCTAAGAAAAAGAAGATAAAAATATGAACAGTAAAATGACAACAAACAACTATCAACAACTGAACCTAAAAAACAAAAACAAGGACTTCCGGCCAAGATGGAGGCGTAGATAGACACACTGTGCCTCTTCGTACAACCAAAAGAGGGAAAACAACAATTTAAAAACAAAAAACAACCAGATCTGACAGAAAATTGAACTGTATAGAAGTCCCACAACCAAGAACTTAAGGAAGACACGTTCATCCAGACTGGTAAGCAGGGGCGGAGCCGGGCAGAGAGTGTGCAGCGAGATGGCGGTTTGTGGAGCGGTGGGGGCAACACTGCAGCTGCCCGGAGAGGCCAACAGCCAGTGCACTTAGCGAAACCCGTGGCTGGTCAACCTGGACCCAGTGGGGCCGAGACTGGTGGACCAGGCAGTCCCTCATTCATGTGCAGATAAACCAGGAGAAAAATCTGAGGAGCAGAGCAGACAGTGCAACCCACCATTGTGGGGAAATAAAAACTCAAACCACCAATTGAAAACACCTGTGGGTGTTGAGAGGGCGGCGGGAAGGACTCTCAGCATCACGGAAGAGTTCATTGGAGAGACCTACAGGGACTTGGATCTCCACAGGCCCACCACCCAGGAACGGGCACAGAGGGGCCCAATTTGCTTGTGGGTGTCCAATTTGCCTGTGGGTGTCAGGTGAGGTGACTGGGAGCAAGCACCATTGTTCTCTCTCAGGCCCCGCCCCCACAGGCATTGTCACAACACTGTGATGTCGGTTACCCCACCCTGGTGAACATCTAAGGCTCTGCCCCTTAAAGTAACAGGCGCACGGAGAAAAAAATGGCCCAAATGAAGGAGCAGATCAAAATTCCAGAAAAAATACAACTAAGCGACGAAGAGATAGCCAATCTATCGGATGCACAGTTCACTGGTAATGCACACTGGTAATCAGGATGCTCACAGAATTGGCTGAATTTGGTTGCAAATTATATGAAACTATGAAGAATCGCTAAGAGAAATTAGGGGAAATGTACAGGGAACCAATAGTGATGGGAAGGAAACTGGGACTCAAATCAATGGTGTGGACTAGAAGGAAGAAAAAAACATTCAGCCAGAAAGGAATGAAGAAACAAGAATTCAAAAAAATGAGGAGAGGCTTAGGAACCTCCGTGACATCTGTAAACGTCCTAACATCTGAGTCATAGGGATGCCAGAAGGAGAAGAGGAAGACCAAGGGATTGAAAACTTATTTGAACAAATAATGAAAGAGAACTTCTCCAATGTGGCAAAGGAAATAGACTTCCAGTAAGTCCAGGAAGCTCAGAGTCCCAAAGAAGTTAGACCCAAAGAGGAACACACCAAGGCACATCATAATTACATTACCCAAGATCAAAAATAAGGAGAGAATCTTAGAAGCAGCAAGAGAAAAGGAGACAATCACCTACAAAGGAGTTCCCATAAGACTGTCAGCTGATTTCTCAAAAGAGACCTTTCAGGCAAGAAGAGGCTGGAAAGAAGTATACTAAGTCATGAAAGGCAAGGACCTACATCCAAGGTTACTCTATCTAGCAAAACTCTCATTTAGAATGGAAGGGCAGATAAAGTGCTTCTCAGATAAGGTCAAGTTCAAGGAGTTCATCATCACCCAGCCTATTATATGAAATGTTAAAGGGATTTATACAAGGCATAGAGGGATATCAACAGGGGAGTGGGGCGGGGTGGGGGGAGGAGAAAGTACAGAGAATAGGTAGTATAAATGGTAGGTAGAAAACAGACAGGGGGAGGTTGAGAATAGTGTGGTAAATGTGGAAGCCGGGGAACTTATGTGTATGACCCAAGGACACGAATTAAAGGGCAGAGAATGAGGGTAGGAGCAGAGGGGAAAAAAGGGGGGTGGGGAATGGACAATTGTAATAGCATAATCAATAAAATATATTAAAAAATAAAACTACTTTTAGAAAATAAAGTATAAAGAAGAAAATACACCCCATAGTGAAAGACTTTCAATCTGGGTTTAAGAATCTTTTCTTCTGATTCTTAGGGTCCTGGGAAGTCTTTCTAAAACTAAAATAAGTAGTCATAATTTTTCACTTAGCTGTGGAAGAAGAGGCACTGGGTAATTCTGATTGATTCTTTGTTGCTAAAACAACGTGCCAGCTGGCTGGACATAAATTAGACATAAATTAGCAAATCCTGACTGGCAACAACTTGAAACCAGCAGGACAAGTTTTAAGAAGTTGCAAAGGTAAGATGTGAAAAAGAACGTGGGAAGACAACTGGGCAAAGGGATTCAGGACATTCTACTGAGTTTCACTATTCCCTTCAATCTGTTTTCAAGAACTCAAAACTTTAAAAAAACAAAATTCTAGCATGCAAAAACTGCTTCCCTTCTGCCTACAGCGTTGACGTTTCCTTTGTTAGGAGTTAGCTGTTTCAAACCCAGCAGGCCCCAGCAATGTAACCCAAAAGGATTCTTGCTCTTGAAGACTCAATACGTGAAGGCACGCCCTGCCTGCTGGAACAGCTCAGAGCCAGAGGTGGAGGCCCAGCTGAGACGTGACTCGCTCTGCGATCATTAACGCCCTGGGTGCCACGCGTTGGGAGCGTCAGCCCCTTCAGGTTACCTGAGGAAGGGCCCTCGCAGTTCATTCAAACATTCATTCACACATTCATGCATTTTGTTGCGACTACTCCCAGCCCTCTTTGTGTAGGGAAGGAGAAGGGAAGAGGAGGTGACCGGACCGAGGAAGAGTGACACAAGACGCCAGCGGAGGGGCACCACGCAGGCTGCCGGCGGGGGCGCGCGCGGCAGGGGCGCAGGGGCGCGGGCAGCGGGACAGGGAGCCCGGGGGCTGAACGCTACCTGGGGGCGAGCGAGTGAGGTTTTGGCCTTCCGAGTTGACGGCCTGCAGGTAGAAATAGCGGACGGGCAGAACGACGCCCGCCTGTAGCCCGGGGCCCCACGCCAGGCTCCGCGGAGCGCTAAGGGGCGCTTCGGGGGCCCCCGCGGCCACAAGCGCGGCGTGCTGCAGCAGCAGCAGCAGCAGCAGGGCCCGCGGGAGGCGGCCCATGGTCGCCCGGCCTCTGCGGTCCAGCTCCGCGGGGGCAGAAGGGGTGGGCAGCGCCCCGGGAGGGGGCGGGGGCACACCCCGGGGCGGGCCCGAGCTCCACGGTCTGTCAACCCGCCCCCCTCTCCAGGCCGCTAAGCCAGGGTGCAGGGTAGTCATTGGCCTGGCGCCCACCGGTGCCCTCCTTCCCCGACCTCATGGACCCCATGGACCCCACTGAGAAGGAATCGTGTGTCTGGCAAAGAGGAACCACGGGTTAGAGTCGCACCGTGGATCGCCAGGGCCTTGGCACGCCTGGCCTCTGCCTCTGGTTGCATGAGTTTGTCAACTGCTTATACGAAACAGTTTTTTCTTTTTTAAAGTTGATTTTTATTTTTAATCATATTTTATTGATTATGCTATTACCGTTGTCCCAATTTTTTCCCCTTTGCCCCCCCTCTACCCGGCACCCCCAACTCCCTCAGGCAATCCCCGCACCATTCATTGTGCATGTTCACGGGTCGCGTGTAAGTTCCTTGGCTACTCCACTTCCTATACTGTGTTTTAAAAGAGGCAAAGTCCCTAGTGGCTTCCTTGGGATGAAAGACCCCAGCACGGAAGAACTTTAATATAGTTTAGGGAAATGCCTTTACACAGGGAATTTCACAGGTGGTTCACAGTGTTCCCTGAACTGTGGAAAGAGTTTCAGGAACTCAGGCTGAAGTGTGACATTACTTGGTAATAGTTTCATTGCTAAATTTTGTATTGTAGGTGGGGTCTACATGTTGAAAGCTTTGCTCTGCTCTAGCTGCCACTTAAAAAATTATCTGGAACACTTTTTCACATTCTTCTAAAATCAAACTTTAAAAAGTTTCCAGAGAAATAATCTGAGGGTTAGCTGGTACTGGATGATAAAATATGGCCTAATAAATTATATAACAGTTGTGGCAACACCCAGTTGTTTTGAAAACACATCAAAGAAGACACAATTGTATCTGAACACTCCTTTCGCAATATTGAATCTGTCCCAACTTGTTTCCTTTCTCATCTCAATCTGCATCTCACAAAGCGTATCTCTTCAGATCAACACATGCCTGACCAGGTTCTTTATCATAAATCAAATTGGATTTACTTCACAAACATTCATTCAATGTTTACTGTTTTAGACATTATAGTGTCTGCTATAGTGCTATACTATGCACTATACTACAGTATACCCTGTAGTATACTGTACACTATGCTGTAGTGTACACTTTGACATTAAAGTATAGTGTCTCCTGTGGTTTAGTGGGCAAGAAAGAGAGGCAGTGTACCTAGTAATAGGTGCGAAAATATGGGTGTCAGGAATTGTGTGGGGTCTGGGATTTTATCCTACTTACGAGCTAACAAATTAGTCTTTGTTTCACGGATGCTGTCAAAAGACTCCGACACCTGGGTCAGAGACAGAGGACTTTTAGTCACTGCACAGGCAGTAGCCAGAGCTCTACATCGGTGTGTGTTGATCCCTGTGATCCCTGATATGGGCTGAAATGTGTTCCTCCATAATTCATATGTTGAAGCACTAACCCCAGACCTCAGAATTTGACTGTATTTGAAGATAGGGCTCTAAAGAGATGAGTAAGTTTAAAGCCATTGGGGCAGGCCCTCACCCAATCTAACTGGTGTCCTTGTAAGAACAGGAAATTCAGGCACACACAGAGATGCTGGGACGGTTTGAGCATAGAAGAAAGCCGATGTGAGGATGTGAGAAGGCAGCCATCTGCAATCCGAGGAGAAGAAACCAGACCTGTACATGACTTGATCTTGGTCTTCCAGCCTCCAGAATTAGGAGAAAATAAATTCTGTTGTTTCAGCCACCCAGTCGGTGGTATTTTGTTATGGCAGCCCTAGCAGACTAACACACCCCTAGATCCAGTGGGAATCATGCAAAAGGACAGTCATGGATGCCTGCACTGCAAGAGAAGCACATGGAAATTAGGGGATTACTGCTTTTGGAGTAACATGAATTACTGCGCTGTGTTGATGAGGAGAGTTTATCTCATCTTTCCAGGTTGCTTGCTGCAAACACATGAGAAATGGCAGGGGTAAAGAGTGGTCAGGGACTTACATTCTTGGCATACCCACAAAAATTTCAGGAATGTTCAGGGCCTGTGGCAAACTGCCTGTCCTAACATTAAGTACGTCATATGGAGGCCAATGAACCTAATCTTGGCAGAACTGAGAGGCTTTCTGAGATGACGTTTGTGCTCAAACATGACAGTCAAATAGGAATCTGCCTCAGGACAAGGGAAGAAAGTCTTTCCAGGCAACAGAAAAGTCTCACACAAAACTTGAAGTAAATGACCCACTTCAAGAGGTTTCTGTTCCCTTTCACACTCATCTCTGTATTGAGTTCCAATCTCAGATACATAGAACTATGGTCTGTGTGTGACTCTGGAATGTCTACATCCAATGTACTTTCATGACTTGCACTGACCCCTGGAATCCTCACATTAAAGATATGTAAACTTCACAGCTATTAATGGTCCACTAGGTTCATAACATCTCTAACCCTTTCTAGAAACTGCTCCTCTTTTCACCCCTTCACAGCCCACGTTAACAATGAAGCTTTGTAAAACATCACCTTAACCCATGGCCATAGTTGCCTGGCCCATAATTTGGAACCTGTCTCATGCTGAACTAAACAGAATCTTTTCTTTGAGAGTTTACAAACCAAAGTTAAGAGATTGCAATTTGTAACAGACCATTCTCTTAAACAGAGCAATGTAAACTTTACCATTTATTGTTTTGTAGATGAAATGGAGTTTTCTATACAATGCACTATACAGGCTTGGGACAGTTCATAAGTGGCATCCCTGCCCTTGGTTTGAGGGATACCCATGTATCCTCATGATTAATTCCTCTTTTGATATTAGAGAACTGTCTCATTTTCAATGTCATTAATTAATAAAAACCTAACATGGACTGAGGTGACCTTAGATCCCATAAAATACATAAATATTTAATTTCAATAATATTTATTCAACACCCTATTTGTCATGCGTTCTGCAAGTACTGGAGATATAACTTCCTCTCATTACAGTTCCCAGGATGAATTTTAGATTGTGAGGCAATTGGTTTAAATATTCACTCACATTCAGAATCTCATAGTATAGGGGTATTTCCTCCTGAAACACAACTGCTCATTTGTCAGACACTCATCCCCGTGCCAGCCAGCTGTACTCAGACTCTTAGGGCCATGGAAGAACCTGCTTCTTCTGCAGTGACCGTGTGGTGGCAGTGTTGGGGGAGGGGCCAGTCAGGGAATGGCGTTTCCAGAGAAAAGAAAAAAGCATCTCCTGGCTAGATAATTACATCAGTATCCACTACATACCCCCAACAACATCTCTCGAAGGACTTTGAATTTGCTCTAGACTATAATGGCAGCATAATCTGGAAAGGATGGTTGGGGAAGAATGCTTAGAGGAAAATTTAATGCCAGTATTTTATTAATACATGTTTCCTAAAAGTTTTCATCACAATGGAAAACTTTTTTTTTTTTCATTTTTTTGTAACTGCGAAATGATGGATGCTAACTAAATTTATTGAGGTAACCATTTTGCAACATATGTAAGTCATTTTATTATGCTGTACACCTTAACTGATAGAGTTACATGTCAATCATATCTTAATGAAACTGAAAAAACACAATGTTTCACAAAATCAAGTACAAATTTTAGTTTTTTAAAAAAGAAAATAACACTAAATATTCCCCTCAATAATAAACCTTTAAAAAGATCATCTTTAATTTTTTGTCTGTATACCCACTGATAGTGCATAATATAATCACACACACATTTCTATATATACATGTGTGTATTGACAGTTTTTTCTGAAGGGATCTTGCTACCCCTCCTATTCCCTGCTGCTCTTGAACATACCCTCCAACAGCTCTCACCTCCACCCACCCCCACTCCCCACTTCCGCCACAAAGCAACTGACATTAATAGCCTAGCATATATCCCTCCACGTGTACACATGCAAATGCAGGTTTTTTGGTTAATATTTACAAAAGTGAGATTTTGCTTTTTTTCTCTCTACAGTACTCATGCAAATTCTTCCAAGTCCACTTCTATCATTTTAATTTGTTCTTTTTAATGGTTTCATAATGTTACATCTGTATATTCCATTATATATTCACTCAATCATCTTTTATTCAATTTATTTCCAGTTTTGGCTGCAGACATTGTTACGCGTAAGTTTGTATATACTATTGCTTTTATTTTTATTGATTTCTGGGGAAAATGAATATAGCGATCCATTGTGTTGGCCCACTTAGCTTCCTGATTCTGCATCTTCCTGCTCATCAGAGACAGCAGCTCCCATGGAAATCCAATTCCGTGGCATCATTTTAGGAATAGGTCCTGAAATTTCAGCTTACTCTCTGTTTCCTCAGCCCTACCAATGTGGTTGTGAGCAAAGTATATACCCTTTAATATGTCCTTTTTAACTTGAACCACCTAGAGAGGATTATATTGTCCATGACTAAAAATCCTAGCTGATGCAGTGTATTTTAAATTTTAACAAAGGACAGCAAAATATTTCGAATAAAGTACTACCTATATTCATGTTGATGACACTCTCCTGTCCTAGGTAGAGAAAAAGTTTTGAGTTGCTTTTTTAGAAAAGATAAATTTATTAATTTGTTTAGCAGGAATTAATGCATGTCTTATATTCCAATTGGAAAGAACTCCTTATCTTCCATCAGTGCTACTGGGCGGTAGATGACCCAACTCTGTAGCTCCCTCTTCCCCTACATGCGGCAGCTCTCCGAGGAATGCCAGACTTGATTCATCCCTCTTCTATTAGGCAACCAGGTACAATGATCTCCATTTGTTGGTTGGCTGATTTTGGGCACCAATAGAAAATGAGAGCAGTCACTGTGTTTTAAAACCACCCATATGGTTGATTGTGGTGGATCCTGTTCTGCAGAATCCATATGCTGTGGCCTATTTGTAAATAATTCACACGTGAATCCTGGGGAGAAATGCGGGGACTACAGGGCTCCTCTCTGAGTCAGAGAGAAAGTCAGAGAGAAAGGGCCTGAGAGTGGGCCGGAGAGAGAGGGGGCCAGAAAGCGGCTTGGAATGCCTCGGCCACTCTCTCCAGGAGAGAGAGCACACTGACCACTGCCTTGACAGGTTTTTATTGTCTTTTGGGGCATATTACATTGAAGGCGGTTTTCATTTACTATGCACAGGTCCTTCTCAGGTGATGGACAACAAAGGAGAGCACATCAAAGAAGGATATTTGCAAATGTAGAGGCAAAAGGGGTTGGGCTGGACTTGAGAGGTTTATCACAAACTTTCAGGAAACCGCTTTGAAGATATGCAATCAGCATTTGTTGTTTTAATCCAGGGTAAGAGAGTTTCAGTGATAGCAAGCCTTATCTCTAGGAAAAATGTAGGGTTGATTTACCCACAGGAAAACCTGTCCAGGCATGTGGGGCCTGCTTGCCAACGCCCATCCCACTGAAGTGTTTTAAACAGTGAAAGCTGAGCTACAATTCCCACGAAGCGTGCGACAGTTCCCTATAGTTGACCTCATTCAATAGCCACCAAAAAGATTTGTTTGAAGGCTTTTGTACTCTGCCTCTTCTCTTTGTAGTTTTCCAGAAACTTTCACAATAAAAAGTCATCATTTGAGGATGGGAATAAAAACTAAGTCAACCAGTGCTTTTATTTGCATCATTTATTTCAACACAGGCATTGTCTTAAATTTGCGCTTCGTCTTACAACACATTTTATGTCTAGATAATAGGTTTGAGAACAAACATACAAAAGGATTATTTGACAACATTTTAACAAAAGTGCTTAAGGCCTATTTGTTTTAGAACACAGAAGTGCCCATCATAAAGAGCCCCTAAGTGGTAATACATCACAAACTTGCTTTGAAAATAAAATATTTTTATATATACACTGTACATTTAAATGGGGTATTCTGAAGCATTATTACTATTACTAACAATAAACTCTTAGCAATAAGGCCTCTTTAACACTCTGGTATTCAGTGGAGTATATGACCTTATGGAGGGGTGGGTTTTCCAATTTGATTTCCATTTCACCGTAACCTAAGTGGACTTTGTTTCACTGCCTCCAACACAGGCACGAAGTTACCGCCTACACAAAGTGGCTTTTATTAGCTTATCGTCAACCAAAGCTTTGTCGGTAGCAATTGGAGTTTTATTGACATCAATGTAAGGGAGTAAATTATTTAGATGAAAGTCTCTAAAAGTCGAAATAATCTCATTAAGTCCTATTTTGAATGGACTTTACATGTAAAAATTTATGATTACAGAAGTCCATGATTTAAACAAGTTAATAATTTATGTCCTAGTTTATTTCATTTATGTGAATATTTATTATAGTAATGATTACATCTTTTAGAAAACAAGTTATAAGTATAAAAATTACTATTAGAAATTACTATAGCTGTACCAAAAAGGAATATTAAAAAGCAGCAGTTTGTATGTTAAAATACATAGAAATTTGCTGTACTTCTTTAACGAAGTGTTTTATTAAAGTATAAAACTATAGAAGATGCTATTTTAATGAATTTTCTGTTTTCTTGATTCTTAAGCCAGACAACAAGCAAACATTACAAACAGTGCAAGTGTGTTGAACATCAATTACCTTTGAATTCACATATAGTAGATTCTAGTGCAAAAAAATCCGGGCCCCAGAGTAGTTTATCTTCACCTTGACTTATCTATGTTAAGAATGTTTAGTTGCAATGTTGATGTCGCCTATACTCAGTATCTTCATGTCACCTTTTGTAGCATACACATACACTCAGGTATTTACTGAACTCGAACTCATAAGCTGGTCATTAAAAACAGTCAAGAAATTTTATTATCAAAATATTAACTGAATATCTTTAAACGACATAGAAAATATAGGTGCTGGTTTATAAAAAATTTTGTTTAAATAATCCAATAAATAATAAAAGGAAAAGGCAGAATTTACAAACATACATAAAAGAAAAAAATAAAATGTTATTAATTTTACCATATAAATTTAAACTGAAAAATGCAGAAGAGTTAATTTAGAATTCTATTATCAGTCTCTTTAAGATCAAGATTGCTCAAACCTGACGTTTAAGACAATTTTCAGATTTATGGATTAGCTTCCATGTTAGTGGCCACATCTTCATTAGTTTGGAGCTGCACGGGAACAGGGTAAACCTGCCCTGGCATTCTTCCACATAAGGCAATGGTTTAGATGGTAACATAGCACCATCTTGAATTTTATCAGTTCCAGATCTCCATGCACTTCACCAACACCTATCATTAGCCTTAATTCATACAGATGAAACAGACAGGTGAGAAAAATGGAAAATTAAATTAGGTCAAGAAGCAAATATAAACCAAACAAGATGAAATCCACTCATGTTGACCTTCACAGCACTGAGATCCAGGAGGTCATGCTTTCTGTAGTTTTAGCGGACTATCTTTAGTCTGATTAGGAAGAGAGAAATCCCCAGTTGTTCTGCATGGCAACTAAAGAGTCAGGTTCTCAGGGTGTGTGGGAAGTTATTTAGTCTAGACAAATTCTTGAATCACGGTGACAAGCCCTTAGAAGCTCTGCCTTATAATTTCCCAGGGGTTTGGTAAATGATCCCACAAAGAAGCCTGTGAATGTCAAAATGTCAGGTCTGACTTGGCAGCAGTCTAGGGAGCTGGCCAAGGCTATCATTTCATACGTATGACTAAAACGCCACACATGGAAAAAAAGGCCCCATCTTGCAATGAAGAAAATAGAAAAATGTAGTCTGGAGACATGGGAGAAACCAGTTGCTCAGAGAGCTGCTGTAAGGACGTCAGTCTCACGCAGGTGTCCTTTTGTCTCCGCCCCTCAGGTATGCGTCTTTCCTAGGCAGAAATTTTGTGGCCACCCCACCTTCTGTGCCCTCAGGTTGCCTGGTCCCAGTCCTTGACTTGATTAAAATTCAGCTCTTAAAAATTCAGCCAATTCCTACAAACAATTTCAAAGGAATTCCTAGGAGTACAAGTGTGGCTTGGCTTATGAGGAATTCTGCTCCTCCTCTATTATCTCAACAAGCACTTCAGACAGGTGCCTCTCAGGCTCCACCGTGGATATAACAGGATGTCCTTATGAAAATTCCTTTATCTTTATTCGAGGAAAAAAAAAAAAAAAGGAACGACCAAACCCTAGACCTCCTAAATGCTGATGAGTCAAACAGGATGACAATATTTACTCCATTGTCATCATCCCTACATTGTAATGCCATGGGTATGGGGTGTGGACCAGAGGAGGCAGTACAGAGTTTTTCAGTTGTACTGAGTAACAACTTTTGTATGTGTGTCTGGGATATTAGGGTTGCAAATCACATGAAAGGTGTAAAAAAAAGTCAGGGGGAAGTAGAGCTGAAAGCCAAAACCGAATAGTGAATTAGAGACTCACCTGGGTATGGGAAGGAAAGCCAAGGATATATGGAGTCGGAAAATAGCAGAGAATCCCACAAAACAAGAAGGTATTGTTCTGGAACTCAGGAAGTGTGTGTGTGTGTGCGTGTGTGTGTACATAGGCTATGGAGGGGAAGAATTTGGGTTGCTTTCAGAAATATATTTTTTTATATCTCTCCTTCCCATAGACACACACATTTATATTTTATTTCCATCACAAGCTTTTGGAGAAAAGATTATGCATTTTCCTGCAGAGGCCTCACAGCTCTGACTCCTTGTCATGCCCATCCAGGTAGTACTCATCGTCTGTGGTTGTGTCCGTGTCACAGTCCGAGTCTGCCGGGTCCTCTTCAGAGACGCCAAGTGGTACCTGTGGAGACGAGCCATCCTCTGGCGTCTGACTGCTCGGAGAATCGGAGCTTGGTGACTCCACTGGGTTAGGAGGGTGAATTACATCATCTTTCCGGAAGCCAGGGTTCTCAAAAAAACTTGGTTTCCATAACCTTCCTTGTGTGAGTGACCTCTTTACATTCTCCAAGAAAGCCAACTGTTGCTCTTTCCCAAATATTCCATAGTCAATAGGTCTGGATATAGACGTTGCAGACTTGGGACCCATTTTCATTCTGTTGCTATACAAAGCCCAATTTTCATTTTCATCATAAGAGGGAAGTTCAGAAGAAGATTTGAACTTCCGACTGTACCCACTGTTGTTAGAGAATCCATCCCCAAGGGTCAAGTGGCTCAGGGCATTGTCAATAGAAGTGCTTTCAGAAAAATGG
This sequence comes from Micronycteris hirsuta, assembly GCA_004026765.1. NCBI lineage: Eukaryota > Metazoa > Chordata > Mammalia > Chiroptera > Phyllostomidae > Micronycteris > Micronycteris hirsuta. The sequence goes on along the minus strand of PVJI01004235.1, from coordinate 96,390 downwards.
CGCTCCCTGGTTTTTGGAGAATGACTCTTGCGGAGCAGATCACCGTGCACGTTGATGCTTTTTAAACTCTTGGAACGATAGGGGTGTGGCTCAGGTTCCCACTCCAGAGGAGCAGCGCTCCCGCGTTGTTGCTGACAGCGGGCCAGTGGGGTGCTCACTGCAGGTTTCTCTGTAGGCTCCACTGGAAGGTGAGGGTTCAGCCTCCTCTGATGGTCAGAGAAGTCGGCTTCCCTGAGGCTGGTGAACGTGGGCTGGCTCAGCGTACCTGACTCTCTTCCCAAAATCTGAGCGACTGTTATATCTTTAGAATTCTCATGCTTGGGTGGTGATTCTGAGCTGTTTTTAAACTCATTCTGATGTGGTTGTGAAAAGCTGTTAGACTTCTGACTGCTTACGTGTGTAGCAGCTTCTCTGTCAGATATTACAGAAACCCGGAGAAGGTTCTCAGATTTCTTCACATCCATTCCACCATTATTCAACCTGCTTTCATCGGTGGATTCGGTGGACTTTGGAGTAGGCTCGGAGGACAGTGGGTTGCACTTTGGTGTGCCAAAAGATGAACCACTGAAGCCAGAACTGTTCCTTCTCTGGGGGAAAATAGTAGCTACATGTCTTCTGGGGCTTAAATCTTTAGCTGGAAATTTTCTGCTTGCTTTGGACATGGCTGCCAACCTGTCTTTAGCTGAGGATCTATTTTTCCCTTTTTCTAGGTCATCCAAGCTGGTTTTATTTTTACTACTTCCTTCAGGAAGTAAGGGTTGATCCCATGCCAACCTCTGCATTTCATCTTTAGTTTTGCCCTTTGTCAGATTTACCTCTTGACTTCTTTGAGGCAGTTCTCTGGGTTTAGACCTCAAACTGTCTAAATCTCGTTCACTTGAATGAGTCTCCTCATCCAGACATAGTTTAGGCAAAGCTGGGGTAAGAGCAAAGACTTGGCTTTCTAGGTCAGAAAGTGCTTTATCAGTCTTTTTTCGGAAATCTGCTCCTCTGACTTTCCTAGGCTGCAATCCATTGGAGCTATCATCTTCAGCTGTGCCTGTGAAATCTTTCTGAAGATACTTTGCACTTCCAATAGCTGTGGTGGCTATACCATTACCTGCACACTCCTCCAAAGTTCTTCTGGTTTGGTGATTTTCAGCAATCCCTTCTCCCTGGGCTGGAGGATTAGGACCACTGTCTGGTGATTCAATGGAGCGCTGAAAATTTTCAGAGTTCTCTTCTGTGACTTTTTCCCCCTGAAGAATTAATGAAGTATGCAGTGTTTTACTTTGCAATTTTTTCTCTCTCTTTTTCCTGTTTTGTGAATCACCTGGAGGTGTTTTAGCTAAGTTATCTGGGGCAATCTCTCTCGCTTTAGATTCTCCTCTATGAAGAGAAACACCTGCCCCGATAGAAGCCCTTTCCTGTGGCACAGGTTCCGAGGGGCTAGTCCTTGATAACTGTAAAGCAGTCACCTCTTCAGGGTTGGGAGAACGGCAGCCACTGTTTTCCTGAGCAGAGCTGGCCAGCATCTTCAGATGTCCAGATGAAGGTGTTCCTGACTGTTCTTGTGTGGAATAACTTAGTTTCTCTTTTTCTAAAGCATTGGAAAATGTTACAGTCCCCACTTTAGTTGATTCTGGAAGTGGATCAGTATTTTGAGTATGCTTTTGAAGGAGGTTACATAATTTTTTGCTGTGTTTCCTCGGTAGAGTGTAATATACTGAAACTACTTCAAGACACTTTACATTCTCTTCATCACCAAAAACAGAAAACATACTAGTAGTCTTAAATTTATGTAACGTTTTCCCACTTTTTTCCCCTGACATATCTGAAGAAAAAGGTAAAGGGTCTTCATTTGAGAGGGAGAATGTCTTGGAGGCAGCAATTTTACCATCCTTTTCAGTGCATTCTTGAAAGTGCTCCTTTTGGTGGTATCTTTTGGTTAAAGAACAATCCCTAACAGTTGAGTCACTTTCCAGAGGGTTAATGGTTTTCTCCCAAGGTCTTAGTGTTACAGCAGAAGCCTCCATATCTGAGACCAAGCATTCTTCTCTCTCATTTCTTCCAAAGGAGGCGAGTGAGATCTCTGAAGGCCATGACACAGCCCTCTTGGTGAGGAACGGGGATGGCCCTTTTCTAATGGAAGCAGATCCAGCGTTGGTCATAGTTGTCATACTCCCTGTTGCTGCAGGTGCTACTGATGCTGAGTCTGCAACTACTTTGGAACATCTGCTTTCTGACTCAGAAGAACTGGGACTGAATTTATTTGATGTGTCTTTCCCTACTGGATCTTCCAAATTATTTTCAAGTTGGTGTAAAAGTGGTGCATTCCTAAATGAAGGAGCCATTACCTTACTTTCTGACTTCCTGCTATTAGTGAGAAAACTGGCGGATTTTCTTGGTAAGGTACAATACATTGTGTGAAGCTCAGGAGCCTTGGAATCACTCTGATCTACCTCAACGAGGCTACTGCCGCCACTTGTGGGTGTTGATTTACTTTCTGTTTTGCTCAACTTTTCGATATAGGATATACGCCGTCTTATTTTTGCTTTTCCCTTTCCAGCCCTGAAAGGAGGATGTAAATGGCATTTGACATCAACCACTTCGTTATCTATAGGCACACAACTATCATCACTCTTTTCAGTTTTCAAGGGGCTCACGGTAAATTGATTATTTTGAGACTGGCTATTATTGTCCTCTTTTTCTCTTTCTCCTAGAGATGGATCTTGGCCTGAAAGACTTTTCCTGGAGAACACTGTAGTAGGAGGAACCACCAGAGCACCAAGGAAAAAACCATTCGATGGTGAAGAATCTGGTAGTGCACCTGATGACAGACCTACAGAATCACACGGGATATTGTGGCCAGCAGTGGACTTGCTACACTTGGTAGAACGAGTTGTGGTACATTGTTCTCCCTTCCTATCTAAATTAGCAGGCGTTTCTGGAGATTGTGCCTTTGGATTACCAGTAGGTCCAGAGCTCCAGGGGTTATTTTCAATAATGCTTGACCTGTCTTCATTACTTACTATTAATTCCTGGAGACAACTTTGCTTTGGGCTGGGAAAAGGTGATGGCATTCTGCTTTCCTGAATAAAAGGCAAAGTTCCTGGCCCAGATTTTTGTTTTTCAGTATAACCCTTATCTTTTTTTAGTTCATTGGCTTTATCTCTTTGTGATATATGAGTTTTGGAGCTATCTTTCCTGGAAATAACTTTGGGTGACCTTTTTGAAATTATGGTGGTAGATGCATTAGAAACGAATCTGTTGGTTTTGCCTGAGTCTTGGGAGAGGGGACTTTGAAAATCAGCTAAAGGGTTAGAAATGACTGTCTCTGAAACAGGTTGGGGCATTTCACTTGTCGTGTTTGTCTGGTCTGTCTTATTTAGTTGTTTGTCTTTTTCCAACATAGGTTCACTCAAGTCTCTCTCATTATTCACTTCTGTGAACAAGATACTGGGTTGGCTTTGAGTAAGAGGTGGAGAATCAACTGACCTGCTGTTGGTCACAGTGGCTTCTGTGTAGCTTCTTGTTGGAAGAGAGGCAGGCTTAATTTTCTGAAAAGTGACTGTGGGATTCTGAAAGTTTGGACCCAGACGATTCCCTTTGTCACCAGGAATCTGAGGGAAGGAAGTTTTGAATGAGGATGCTAGGGTCTGAGCAGTTCCAAATGAGTAAGGTTCTTGGTTTATAGGTACTCCTTTAGGAGAGGTGTCCTGTTGACATTCTAACTCACCAGATTTGATGTGATAGCTTGAACCAATCGTGGAGCAAATATCTGGTGTGCCAAAATGAGTCCTCAGGTTCCCGTTACCTTGTGACACCTCCATGCTCTCCACTGTGGATGTCTGAGGATCAAACTGCAAGGGATGTGGCGCTTGTTGGTCTCTGGGAATAGTCGCTCTGTAAGTAGGGGAAAACGATCCCCAGTATTGAGAAGAAACATTATGGCCATGTCCAGGTGATGCACTATTTGCTTCAGTGGAAGTCATTTCAAAGTCTCTGTCAGAAGAAGTGAATGGTTTCCGGCTTTGATGAAAGGCAGACCAGGAAGAATGTTCTTCCTCTTGGCCCCAGAAAGAACTACGTCCAGGTCTCTGTTCCCTGCTTCGTCCAAAGGTATTGCTAAAGAAAGACCTAGCAAATGGGTTGTCTTGATGGTAGAATGGCATATTCTCTGAGTTCTCAAATGGGTCAGGACTCACTGCACTATCCATGGGGGAATTTAAACTGACACTTTGGTAAACATTCTGTGAACGATAAAATTCATAGATCCTATTCTCCTGAAAACACCTGGGATACACCTGGTCAGCAGGGTCAACTTCCATTGGTGACGGTGCCCTTGGGAACTCTTCCTGGGTTGGTCTATCTCCAGAAGAATCTGATCTATTCCATATGATGGATGATAAAGGAGTTCTCTTAGGGCTCTGCTGGTAGCTTGGTGGTATAAATCCATTCTTGTTCTGAGTCGTGGCTGGAAAATGTATGCTTCTTGCTGTGAAATGCCCTGTAGCTGGTGAGGCTAATCGCCTGCTGTCAGAACACAGAGAACTGCTACCAAAAGTATTCTTTTGCGCACAATCTTCTTTTAAGACTCGAGGCTCCCTTGTCCTATACATATCATAAATTGTCCTTACTCTAGAAGAAAAGGTTTTAAAACCTTCTCTAGGGGTTCCAGGTCTTAGGATGTCATAGATAGACATATTAGAAGTTTCATTATAGTGACTTTTGTGCCTTCCTGTGGTGTTACCATGTCTGTTCCCGCTGGAGTGAAAATGGCTGAACTGTGTTCTTGATCCATGGTTGAGAGGTGATCTTGTATTCACCGAGCCCGGAGACTGCTCCTGAGCCAGTGTGCTGTCCAAGTCATCTAAAACTGAAGGGGAATACGAGTGACTTTTTATGTAAAACACTTTATAGTCTGATAATAATTTTAGTTGGTGAGGCTCCTCTTCAAGAAACATAACCATTTATAGCCCTGGCTGGTGTAGCTCAGTGGATTGAATGCAGGCTGGGAACCAGAGGGTCCCGGCTCAATTCCCAGTCAGGGCACATGCCTGGGTTGCCGGCCAGGTCCCCAGTGAGGGCCATGTGAGAGGCAACCATACATTGCTGTTTCTCTCCCTCTCTGTCTCCCTCCCTTCCCCTCTCTCTAAAAATAAATAAATAAAATCTTTTAAAAATTTAAAAAAAAAGAAACATAACCATTTATAAATATTATATTTATCATATTGTCATAGATGTGGTAATATTAGTTTTTTTTCCTTTCTGATGGTGACATTAGTTTTGATTATATTTTTAAGATAGTATGACTTTTACAAAGCTGTAATGAAGTTTCTTTTTCATATTTTTCAAATCATACTTTTTCAAAGTTAACCTTCCATATGCCTTAAAGGACATAAAGGACAAAAAAATTACATTTTTTTGTTTTTTTACAAACAACAGATTTTAATCATGGTTTCTCTTAGTACACCTTTTGTGTCACTAGGTAGTTAAAATATTGCCAAATATGTCAGAGGATTATGATAGAAATGAGAGTTGTAAATAGCACGTGATTTCTCAGTTCTATTGTTGAGAAAACAGCATTATCACCAATAGTTTAGCACCTAATTTATAAATACACTTATTTCGATGGACTTGAGCAATCCATAACATTTGAAGTTCTATATCATATTTTTAAATGATATGCTAAGGGTAGATTGTTTTTCCTGTAAAAAGACCTATTAGCACTCTTTTAATTAAGCACTTTCTATATGTCAGGCACAATTCTAAGCACTTAATTTATTAACTCATTAAATCCTCACATAACCTTGCAAGATTGGTGTTATTACCAGTCTCGTTTTAAAAAATGAGGACACTGAGGCTCAAAGAGATTGCGTGAGTGGCTGAGGTCACACAGCCACTAAGTGGGTCCGGCGGTCTGCCTGCTGAGGCCACACACAACCGCTGTGCAACACCACCGCTGTACCCTAGAAGTTCACTTTTCACTTAAAAAAAAATTATAAAGATGACTACACTATGAGCTCACAATGTTACAAGGCTGTAAAATTGCCATTGTCAAACAATGCTTACTTTTCTCTTGGTAGCGAGATCAGAGAATGGTATCCAAGTTAGGGCCCAGTGACCTTGGTATACCAAAGACCTAGGCCAACCCAAGGCCCGGGGCACATGCTTACTAGGCCCACAGTCTCCGTGGGCTCAGGCAAGTCACATTTTAAGTTGTTTGATACTTGTTTGAATTGTGTTTATTTAATCATATGTGACATCTTTTCCTCAATAAAAGCCTGCTGGAATTTAAATAGAACAATACTCTTAAGGTTTCAAGATTCCCTAAAGCCCACATTGTAGTAGATATAATTTTACCATATCCATGTTACAATGAATATAAATAAGTAGAATACAGATTTATTGAATAAATGTTCATTAAAGAAAATCAAATCTGACATGAGAAATAAATTATGGGATTATTTAAATTGCTGAAGAAGTTTTTGGTTTACAGAAATCTGTCATTCTGAGTTACAAAAAATGGTGTACTTTCCTAGGCTATTTAAAATGATTTGTCATCAAAACATTTGATTTTAACTCTTCAATGAAAGGGAAAGTAAGGCATACCAGCATCTAAATGATGTAAGTGGGGGGCACCTGTAACGTGTCAATTCTGTCAGGCCAGGTGCTAAAGGGGTTTGCATCTGTTCTGGATTCTTCCTACCCTGTGTGTAAGCTGGTGCTACTCAGTGTGAAGAGCCAACTGAAGAACTAATCTTGATCATTAAGGATCTGTAACTAAGGAATTCTTCAGGAAATCATCCTGTCAATGCTTTAATGAAAAAAAAAATTATGTCATCTCTGAAATAATTTATCTCACATATCCACACATAAAATAAGCAATGCCAACTATAAGGTGGAGCAAAAGCAAAAACAAAAACTGTGTAATGAGTAATAATATCTGCCTTTAAAACTAATTATAATAAAATCTCTTTGATTTTTGTTCTCCCTTTCAAGCTGTTCATAGTTTTTCTTTCCTGAAATAAAGTCTTTTGCTGACTACAAAAACAATACGTGGTTATAACAGAGCATATATGAAAGTAATATAATAATAACATCCACTGCATGTTGTACTTTTGGAATCTATCCCTTTATTGTTACCCATTGTTCAAGGTTAATTGTTTAGCAACAATTAGATTTCATCATGTGCATTTAGGTAGTCAGCAACAATAAAAGTTTATTAAGAGCAGTAGACTTTATAGATATATTCTCTAAAGGTGCATTTCCTTTTCACCTGAGATTAAATATTAACCATTATTACCATTCCATAAATTTATCAGCCTTGGTCTGAGAATATTTGTTTAGATTATATTTAAGTATAAGATTCTTTAATATTTGTGTTAATAGCATATAACAGCATCCTCTTTAAATAAGATAAAAAGAGGACTTCGAAAATAAAGAACAGAGTTTGATATGTTTTGGACATTTCCATACAAACCGTAACTGTTATTTGCTTTAGTACTAGGAGTTGCACAGGCAATTTAATGCTAGACTTACCTCGGAAAAACTCGCTCTCCAGCATGGAAGCATCCCAGCGAGGCACGCCGCTTCCCTCCCTCATGCCTGCTGGCTTGGGGACAAATGCACTCTCCAATGCTTGATTTTCCAGAGGTGAACTGTATAATTTTGCCTGCTAATTTTAAAATAGAAAATGCAGCATTATTACTGGACCTATTGTAGCTAGAATACGCACATGTTCCCACAAAAATGCCCCAAGCTTAAAAGTACTAGTCTAAAGACTGCAATCAGTTTTTCAAACATTTGTCCCTGACTTAAAATGTTTTGTCTCTGTCACTTTCAAGTAATTACAAACTTCTCCATATCTCCATTATTTCTTTTTACTACGAGTCTTCAGGAAACATATTGAGTCTTTCCCTGTCAAAGATTCCTACAAACTTAAAGAGCACTACACAAATCTTAGGGAGATTCCTGGAAAACAGGAAGGAAATTGATCTCTTTAAGTTGGGAGTGTTGCCTCCATGGCCCCGATCACTAGAATTTTAGATTTCTTGACTCTGTTCCTATTCTATCAAGAGCTGGTTAGCTGAAGCTTATAGTGGACTTTAAGATTTGTAAACTCGATGGATTTGGGGGGAAAAACTATTTCTATCCACAGAGTTCACAGAGAATGGTAGAAAGTACCAGACAGATATAAGGTGCTGATTAGTGGTTCTGAAACAAAGGTGCTGAAAAGTATGACCTTATAAAATTTTTTCAAAAATCACTGCTCGTTTTACAGGATCTAGGAGAATGATGTAGAGTTAAGATTGTTTTCTTTACTAGCAAATGTTTATTTTGATCTCATCAATCCATCACTGCCCTACTTTCAAGCTTTAATTTGTCCTCATAACCTTGGGGGAATCATCCACTCCCACACCTTTACTTTCTTTTGCCAAAACTCCATTTGCATTTCCTCTGTCAAACTGGTTCTGTCACTCTTGACTCCACGTTAGCTAATCTTGTACCCATCCCTGCACCAGGCTAGCAACCACTTCCCCTTCTGGTGTCTTTGATTTTTATTCCACTGGGATACCCAGTCCTTGCCTCGTGAAATCTTTTCTTTCCCAAGTGTTCCCTTTCCATTTGATGTTCACCACTACATTTCATCTCACCCTGAACATCTAGAACCAAATCTCTAATCTTTCCAAACCTCCAATTTATCTCTTTCTACAGCACAGCTCTTCCCAGTTCTAAAGTTCAGGTTCCCTTGGTCTCTACATTCCTCACAATCTAGTATTTTCACCCCTACCTGTTTTCTTTCTCAAGATCTAGGTCAGTCATTTCTGATAGAAGCCCTGCCCAAATTTCATTGACTTGTGGCTTTCAGTTCAATGGGCAAGCTGTAACTGAATGCACACAAAGGAGATTTCTTAATAAGAAAGAAATAATCCAATGGTAATTTGTTGGTCATTGGATATAATTTAACACACTATTATCAAATTCAGAAGTAAACACAAGCTAGGAGCAAAACATAACTCCAGTAAGATACCAACTGTAGGCAATAAAGCCAGAAACTAATCATTTGAGAAATCAAATTACTTATAGCTAAATTCTTTTCTTTCTAAAATGCATCAAGATATTATTCTCTTTTGTGCCCCTCCTACTGTCTCTCCAAGTCTTTATTTGTACTAATAACAATTAGTCACGCATCTTATAGATCCATTCTTCCCAAATCTGCAGTGTTGGTAGTTGGTACAGACTAGCTACATCTAAGGGAACAGCAAGCATCATTTTCTCTCCACCATCTTAACACCCAAACAAACGTCAAATTTCCTTTATAAAGACCAGACTACATTCTTTTGGCCTCCTGTATCACAATGCTTTATAATAAAAATAGACACTGAAATGAACAAAACAGGACCTGAGGGCTCAAGTGAAGAGATGCGCCTCTTCAAGTAGGGGAGGATGACTACCATCCAGAGACCCCGAATATAGCCTGTGGTGATGTGTCTGCCAGACCCTCTACTTCAATACCAACCCTACTCACCCAACATGCTAAGAATGCCTCCAACACATAGAGATCTAAATTATAGGACTAAGAGAAAATACAGAGAATTTATTTACACTCAACTTGAACTCTGCAAGAACTTTTTCCCCAGGGATAAAATTTTAAAAAGTAACTGCTAGTCAGTGGTCTGTATCAGACAGGGAGAAGACTGAACAGTATCATGGCCCTACACATCCCTTTTATTGAAGCTCTATGTGAGATATTAGTAGTAGTAGCAGCAGCAGCAGCAGCAACTATACAATAATTATTCTAGGCAATGTGCTTAGGGCTTCATAGGAATTACTGTATTTCATTATTTTAACAACACTGTGAAGCTGGGACTATTATTACTCCCACTTTGAGAAGACTGCACTTAAGAAAAGTGAGGTGTCAAGAGGTCACATTATTTGCTTCAATGGTGGAGGGAGGGGGTCATTTCCATCTGTTGGGTTACAGTGCCCATGCTAAATCACCTCTCCCTACTTTTTGTTGTTAGTTTATCGTGTATTATTCCCAGTGGTAGGCATCTTCTGAGGCTGCACACAGGCCTTAGAGCTGCTGAAAAGCACCTGAAATTTCCTGATTCCTAGAGTGGAGGTAAAGTCTTCAGGGCCAGCAGCACACAGATCCTCAGTCCAGGCTCAGTTTTGGACTCAGAATACCCCTCAGAATAATGTTTCATGCCATCAGACTGCCATAAGAAATGAAGCATATTCCCCATTACTGGCCTACAAGATGAGGTTCAAACACCCTGTGCAGAAAAATCATATCAAAATCATTTTCCAGCTTTTGGTTTAAGCCTTTCCTACCCAAGTCTCTTCAAGTGCCCTGTGCTCTGAGCTCACTACATGCAGTTCTCTCAAACGCTGTGCACTTCTTCTAGACCTCGTGCTTCTGCTCCTGATCTCTTCTCCTTCTTCTCTCCTCTTGGAAAGTATCACCTGACCCTTCAGAGTCTAGTTCATATATCATGGTCTCTGTGAGGCCTTCTCCAACTCTCCAGGAAGAATGAATTACCATAGTATATTTACATGCACCTCTAGTGTGATACCTGTTATGTCATATCAAAGTTGTTTACATTCTCTGCACTTTTACTTTACCACTAGAGTTTTCCTCTTCCTCCCTACCAAATATTTCAGTCTTCATCCTGATCTAAAAAAAACAGGGATTTGAAAACAAATGTGTCAGGACTCTGGAATTGGCCCAACCTCTAAAATAACTAAGAAAGCACAGTATTCTCCTCTGTGTAATGAGCACCTAGCATAGCATTGGCAAAAGGAGAATGACTAACATTTACTGAATTGAATTCTAAGACTACAGCACTATTTCCACTTCTACACTTCTCTAACACATTTATTTATTTATTTACTTATTTATTGTTGGGTTACAGCCATCCTGCCTTTTTCTGCATTGTTCTCCCCTGCCTTGCCCTCCCCCACTCCCATAAGCAATCCCCCCAAATTGTCCGTGCCCATGAGTACTCTACTCATGTTCCTTTGCTTGCCTCTTCCCCTTCTTTCTCCCATTATCCCCCTTCCCTCTGGTTACTGTCAGTTTGTTTTTTATTTCCAGGTCTCTGGTTCTATTTTTCTCATTTGTTTGTTTTGTTGATTAGGTTCCACTTATAGATGAGATCATATGGTATTTGCCTGGTTCTTTTGATTCAGGGTCCTTAGGGTAATAATCCCACCAGTGGGATCACTGGATTAAAAGGTAGTTCCATCTTTAGTTTTTTGAGAAAATTCCATACTGTTTTCCACAGTGGCTGTACCAGTCTGCATTCCCACAAACAGTGCACTAGGGTTCCCTCTTCTCTACAGCCTTGCTAGTACTTGTAGTTTGTTGATTTATTAATGATGGCCATTCTGGCAGGAGTGATGTGGTATTTCATTGTGATTTTAATTTGCATCTCTCTGATGGCTAGTGATGTTGAGGATTTTTTCATGTGTCTATGGACTCTGTAAGTCTTCCTTGGAGAAGTGTCTGTCCAGACACTTTGCTCTAACACATTTTTGTACACTCATTTGGTATCAACTCTCTTATATTTGATAACATTACTCATTTATTCAGTTTTCAATGTACTTTCAAAATATCCTATCTCATTTGATCCTTGGGATAAATTTGTGAATTAGGTGAGGACCATTGTTTCCATTTTGCAGGTGAAAAAACTGAGTCTTGGATAAGTGATATCAATAATGAATGGTAGCAATGACTACTCACGCTCATAGGATATAATCTCTAACCCTGTTCTTTCCACTATGTTGCTTTTCACTGTTGTTTCACTAATGTACATGTCTCCAATTGAATGGTAAACTCTCTGAAGACAGGAACCTTGCTGTAAACTTTCATGCCCTCATGCACACAGGCAGGGATTGCCACCACGGTAGAAAAACAAATATATAAAATTTCTAGTAAAGATTATTACAGAAATTGAGACACTGAATGTTTACAATTTAGGGCTCAGAAAAGCATGTCTGAGGTGGGAAAGCATAATGGTCAAACACATGAGTTCTACTGAGGCCCAGATCCTGGTTCTGCCCCTTAGCAGCTATATAACTTAGGGCAAGTTACTTAACCTTTCTGTACTTTAGTTTCTTTGTTGGTAAAATGAAAAAAAAATTATAATAACAGCAACAACAAAACCTCCACCTCATAAGATAGAGTGAATTAATACTTGTAAAACACTTTAGAATGGCGCCCAGCCATAGTAAGTCCCCACTAGTCACTACTGTTGTTCTACGGCTCCAGAGGGTTTCTGGGAGGACCTCTGATGGTGGTGCAGGCTGATGAGCTAGAAAAATGTCACAGGGCGAGAGGCCAGAGGCTCAAAATGCTGGCTTTCAGGATCTCAGTTACATTCTCAAACACGGCACATACAATAGACTGAGCAAAATGCGGCCTTTTAACCAAACCCACTTCACTCTACTGATATTGTTTGCAATTCTGACAAACAACTGTGCCACAGAGTAACCTTAGGCTCTTTGAGAACTTCCTGGGGGCAGCCAAACCTACAGAACAGCTATTGGAGCACAGCCTAAGCTCACTGATGTTATCAAATGCCCTGGTAAAGTCAACAAAGTAATTTTTAAAGGTGTTCCTGAATTTGTCCTGTGTCTGCTTTCTGGCAAAAGTCAAATTTGCCAATGCGCTTTATGGCTTAAAACCACTCATTCAGTTCTTCTTTCAATTTCTGAGTGCTCAGGTTGTGCCAGGCAGTGGGGACACACAGGTGGGCACAGTCCTGGCCTCAGGGAGCCCACATGGACTTAGCACAGTGTGCTAAGCACAGTGGAGGTGTGTTTGTAGGGGTCCAGAGCTGCCACATCACCTAACAGTAGGGCCCACCGATATGTGTTCAGAAATGAGGAGTGTTCAAGGGACCAAGGCCATACGTTTTGTTTCTATTCTCACTGATGGTGAACACTTTGACCTTGGATTCCTCCCCTGTGAGGAGATGGTTCTCAATTGGCTGCAACTGGCTCCTTAAGGAACACTTGGCAATTTCTGGAGATATTTTTAATGGTCACAACTGAGTGAAGAACTACTGACATCTAGTAGGTAGAGGCCAGGGATGCCGCTAAACATCCTACAATACCCAGGACAGCCTCGCACAGGGAATCGTTCAACCCCAAAAAGGCAATAGTGCTGAGGTTGAGAGAAACTCTTAGCTACGTGTCTCTAAGTTTCTCTCTGTGTTTTCTCAAACCTTTTTTTTTTTTAAACCAAAGCAAATATTTAAATAGCAGCTTTCTCTTTTGAATGGAAAGTTATCTGATAATGTAGTACAATCTCCTATAAAATGCGCCATTCCTACCAGGCTGCCAACCAAGTTTAAGAAGTTCATTACCTTAAATCTTAGCAAGAATCCCTGTAGCATCAACTTCAAGCTTTCTGCAGGCTTGAGGGGATAGGACTTCCATTAATAAATAATGGAAATCTATATATCACACAAAACTTTTGTTTTAGACAATAGTTTCGTTATTTTCTCCCTCCTACTTTTCATAAAAGTTATTAACTGGAATCAACAATCACTGGCTCAAGTTGCATCCCAGCTCATACCTTTTAGATTGACAGGCTATGAGTGTCGAAGAAAGAAATCTATTAATATTCAGATTGGATTTTTGAATCCCAAGAATTCCATATCAGCTCTACTCTTTTATAACTTCCAAGCATTTTTATTCCTTGTTACATTCCTCATCGGCTTCAGATGCCATGACTTTCGCATGGTAGAGGCCAGTGAGCTCTGAGTATTTCTCCAAGGAAAGGGAGAGTGCAGAAGCATCTGAAGCAGGTCTCTGCCCTCTTAGAGAGCAAATGTCCATGTGTGCCACTTCAGTCCACCGCTTAGTTAAAGGAGAGGCTGCAGGTAGTGAGCCACTGTACGCAAACAGGGCTTTGTGGCTGATGCACTGTAGGCATTACGCATTAACTTCTTGCTGTGGAGATATAGAGACCCAGATTTTCTAATCCTGACTCTACCATTGACCAGTAACCTCCTTGAACTTGATCTTTAAATTCTCTAACCTCAATTTCTTCATTTTTAAAATGAGGACAATAATAGTACTTCACAGATTTCCTCTGAGGATTAAATGAAATTATCTGTCAAGTGGCAGTTGGTGCTGGTGCCATGAGGTTCGGGGTCATCAGAGAGGAGGAAAGAAGCAGCATTACTCTGAAGGAGAAAGGGGGCTCTGTTTTTAAAGGACCTCTCTTATATGCATTCTTCACCAGAATTCTACGCCATGCTTTTTGCAAAAGGGAAAAAAAAAAAACCAAAAACGAGAGAGAGAGAGGCAGAGAAAGGTAGGTACAAGTACTAAGACCACAGTGGATTGAAGAATATCTTTACCCTCCTTCTGCACTCTCAGGTCTCTTCCACAGTTCTCATTCTTTCATCTCCGAACCACGTAAGTCACACAGAAAGGCACAAGCATGTGCAGATCACAAGTCAGGACGATGAAAAAAACAGAAAACTTACGGCTTTTCAATCTTGTAAGCATATGAACACAGAGAATATATTTAAGTCTAAGTCCTTGGTAGAGAGTCCTGTTGGGCCAATACCCTCATGTGAACCTGTTCTGGCCAAATGCATCTCACTTATCTGTGGCTTCCACTTTGAATACAAATGACGATCTTACCCAGAAAAGATTCAGCCCAGACCCACAGGGTCTTGGAAAAGTGGCGGTGATGCTTTTTGCCTTTTCCTCTGTCCAGTGCTTTAGTGTTGCACAGAGTAACACATGGAAAAACACCAGAGATGCCACTGATGGTGTGAGTGGATACACAGTGGCCTCACTCCTCCCTGGCACAGCCTGCTTGCTGATTGAGCATTTCAGTACCAGAGCCAACTGGAAACCAACCATGAATGGAAAACTTTGAAGTCTCTAGGAGAAATCTAAGTTTCTTAAGTAAATTTAAAGCTGAGCCAAAGAAAAACCTGTTTACACAGGTAGCCAACCAGCGATTACATTAATTATGAATTCCTTACAGCAAGCTTTAGATTCCAGTCACTTACCACAGCAGTTCCCCTCACAGACACAGCAGGTCCTGCATGCCTGTCACATCTGTGGAGAGAATTTGAAAAAATTTATTTGAAGAGTGCCTAACTTTTACCAGGAGAAAAATCAACAGCCACCTGCCATTATACGTTGGTATCTTGAGAAGATACATGTGTATTTCTAGTGTTCTATAGGAAGACATTTCTTGGTTAGTGTATTGTTAATAAAAATTTTGGAAAACTTTCCTATGATTGCTAATGATGTTTTTACATCTTTGTCACTCAGGTAGGCAAGAAGAAATTACATCATGGTGGGTTTGTGTCTGAACAGCATGAGATATAACAGCAGAATGGTTACATCTGCTGAGTGCCTATGATGAGTTCGGGCAGTGTTCTTCCACTCTATGCTCATGTGAACTCATTCAAACACGTCATTCTCATGAAGTGGATGCTGCGTCTACTCCCATCTTACAGACCAGCAGATAGAGATACAGAGAAGTTAGAAGATACTACCCAAGCTCGATATCAGTGATTTTCAACCTTTTTCATCTCATGGCACACCTAAACTAATTACTAAAATTCTGCAGCATGCCAAAAATATATATTTTTTGCTGATCTGAGAGAAAAATAGGCATTTTGATTCATTCTCACCAGACAGCTATTAATGTGTTGGCTGTTGTCATTCTTTTTTTATTTGACAATTTAAAGGAAAGGAGGTCGGTGTCCCTGACTAAATAGTCAGATATTGCATGTTTTAAAAATTCTTGTGGCACACCGGTTGCAAATCGATACTCTACACTTTTGCCAGTGATCACTATAAATTGAATCATGCCAGTTCCCTGCTTAACATTTTAATGATTCCCATTTGCACTCAGGTGAAAGTTCAAATTCTTCTCTGTATTTAGAAGACCCTATATTATCTCTCTAGTCCCTGAATACTTTCCAGCTTCATATCTCACCTTCCTTTATCCCTTCTGCCATAGGAAATCTGCCATACTCTGGAACCTACGCACTCATTGTTCCTTTGCCTGAAAGAGTTTTCTACCAATTGTTTGCCTGGATAACTATCTCATCCTTGAAGAATCATTATAAATGTCATTTTGCCTGGGAGACCTGCCCAGACTCTAGATATCTAGACGTAGATGCTTAGTCTAAAACACACCCCCTCCAATGGGCTCCCAGAGCACATGGAACTTTCCCTTCTTGGCATGAATCTATGTTCCCTATTTCCTTTTTGTTGTCCTCACAGGATTAGGGCCTGTTGTTTCATTCCATAGCGCTGCGCATGGGATTCCTCAAATAGTATTCGTTTTTATTCTCATCTCATCTTCTCTTCCTATATTCTTCACCATCATCCGTCTAGTTTCCTAAGTCAGAATGGAGAGTTCCCCTCCACTCCTCTCTTCTGCATTTGCCCCGTCCAATTATCAGGCTCTCATGATTCTACATTCTAAACCGTGCACAAATCTGTCCACTTTTGCCCTCCTTGTTGCCACTATCTTAGTTTAGGCCACTATCATCTCCACAATCTCTTACCTGGTCTCTCTGACTTGAATTTTGCCCCTTAAATTTGCTCTCTGAGCTACAGCTAGAGTGGTTTCGCAGCCTGGGTATATCGGCATCTGTTCAGTGGGGCGGGCTGTCGCATGCGTTGCAGGATGCCCAGCAACTGCTCTGAACCTTCCCCACTAGATGCCAATAGCACTTACCTTCAGTTGTGAAAACCAGTCTTCAGACATTGCCAAATGTCTTTTGGGGGCAATTTGCCCCAGGTTGAGAACCACAGAACTAAGGTGACCGTTCTAAAATAAAAATCTCATGATGTCACTTCTCTGTTTAAAAACCATCAATGGGAAAAATACATACATGTGCACATGCATGTATGCATGCAATGCACCAAAATATTAGTGTTTGTCCAGTGAGTTGTAGATTTTTATCTGATATGTATGCACATATACATAAAATAAACCTATATTACATATAAGAATAACAAAAGGAATGGTGTTATTCAAAAAAAGGGATTCATGGCTCCCTGCTGTCTACAGTATCAATCACCTCCAAACTCATCAGCACTGCACGGGTAAGGTCCCTGCGTTCTGGACTCTGCCAGCCTCTCCCATCCCATCTCTTATCAGTCTCACCTTATACTGGGTTGCTGAACCTCAGTGACCTAGATGATTGCTTTTTCCAGTCTCTGTACCTTTGCTGTATCATTCTTTCTGCCTGTGCAACTCTTAATTGCTCAGCTCAGTCCTATGTGTCTTTCAAAACTTGGCTCTCTTCTTCCTGGAAGCCTCCTGGGTCCTCCAGTCTGAGTTAAGTCCTTCTCCTACATGTTCTGGTGACAGAAGTGCCACGCATCCACCACAGCACTCACAATGTTACACTGTAATCATCAGTGCATCCGCTGTCACCCAGGGTGCAGCAAGGCAAGATGATATCCCTGTGGGAATTTTATTTATTTTTTAAAGGATTTTATTTATTTATTTTTAAAGAGAGGGGAAGGGAGGGAGAAAGAGAGGGAGAGAGATATCGATGTGTGGGAGATACATCAGTCAGTTCCTTCTCACATGCCCCCAACTGGGGACCCAGCCCACAACTCAGACAAGTACCCTGACTGGGAATCAAACTGGTGACCTTTCAGTTCGCAGGCTGGCCCTAGATCCACTGAGCCACACCAGCCAGGGCTCCTGTGTGAATTTTAAAGGGCATCTCTCCCTCAAGATCCTTATTGTCACTTGCCAGAAAACTGCCATAATAAATATACAAATCCACAAGGATTGTGATATGACTGGAACCTCCTGGAGATCTGTGGGGTACTTCCTGCCCAACTCTGTGCAGTAACCTGGTGTCCCCTGCTAGATTATGAAGTCCTTCAGGCAGAGGTGAACTTTGTTTTCACGATTTTATCTACCACTAAACATAGAACCTGATCCAAAGTAAGGCTTTGATAAAAGCTTGATAAATAAATGAAAGGGAAACTTTCACCTGGCACCCATGCCAAGAACTCTGACAGCCTTTAGCGTGGAGGGAATAGGAAGCTATGCTGCAGTGGTTTCCAAACCTGAATGAACTTCCTAATATCCCAGAGAATAAACAATAAATAAACGTCCCTGTGCCCTACTTCAGACCTTCTGAAGCAGAATCTGAAGGCTGGGGCCTGATGATCTGTCATTATTTTTAAATGGCTGATGAGATTATAATAATGACCAACCAGATCCACGGGGGATCCTTTGGCCACTCCCCTTGTCCTGCTTCCCCTCCTGTCACCACAGCCCTGCTGTTTGCCTATGGACACCACACCTGGCATAGAGGATTCCCAAAGAAGGCTTACTCTGACTTCTTCAATCTAGGTGTCTTAGGTTTTTTCCTGTTCCAATGCAAGCAAAGGCACTCAACTAGAAATCGGGGAGAGAACACAGCAGGACATTTGTAGTGCATGAGAGAAAAAATAACCACCAACCAGAACCTAGGAAAATAATAATCTGTCTTTTTAATTTTCCAAAATAGTGTTTGAACTTTTTGTTTATGTAAACTGAGTTGCAGTTGGACTGCCTAAGGTGTGTACACACTACTGATGAGGCAAATGTGGGGATGTCTGAAGAGCAGCTAGTGGATCCGCCAAAGCTCTTTGCATCTCAAGGGGAAAAAAATTACCCTAAAGGAGCAGGGTAGTTAGCATGCATACACTCACTCCTGCAGGTATCGCTCTGTAATCACACCTACGGAGGGAGCACTTCCTATGTGCTAAGCACTGTACTGGTCCCCAAAGGAAAGAAACAATCTTAGATTTAATTGTACATGTTGCTCTCAAGTCTATGAACTAGTTCCCTTGTATTCGCACTTTGCCTAATCCTTGGAACTACAACAGAGAACAGAGTAGGGGGCAAAGGTCCACATCCCTAAAAGCATCATAGTGAACTGGTGGCACACGGCTGCACGGCTTTGAGACTGTGTGTGGACAAGAGGGTGTGGCCCCCTTGAAGAGGGGTGCAGGCGGGGCCTCACTGTAATGACCTGGGGTCAGCAATAAGCAAAGAACAACTGCAGATGCTACTTGCCAACCAGGAAGACTGCACTTGTAAGCCCACAACATACACTGTCGGTTACTCGCTGAACTATATGGAAGGAATTTGTGGGGCAGTGCAGTTACTGAAATTCTGTGGTGCGGCATGAGTACTCTGTGTCAAAGGTGCTAGATTCCCCATAGCAAGACCTGAGGAAATACAACTTACACGGAAATGTTGGGGGAAAGGGACATGTAAAACATGTATATTTTTCTCAAATTTATTGGCTGGCAATAAATAAATTAAAACATGAATGGAAACTATTTTTCTTTTTTCCTGGGGTTGGGGGTCATACAGGGTACAGTATGACCATTTATAAATGGGCTTAAAATAATAATAATAGATAGTATGGGAATTGTATAAATTCGGGAGGAGAAACTAGTCATATTTGAAGCAGAAATGGCAGAACTCTTTGCCTTCTTAATTCATGAGGTCACTGTGTTCCCATGACGTTTTATCCACTGATAATAGGAAATCAAAGCTTCAACATGCCATATATTTGTCATTGCCTGGGCCTTTCTGAAATGAACAAGTGTATCTGGTAAAACGATGAAGTCCATTTTTTTTCCTCCTGGAGATAGTTATCCATTATCCAGTGTCATTTCTTTAGCTAAGCCATAGCTTACTTAGCTTAAAAGAGGAAAAGAAAATTCTCCGATACTCAGTCTTTTAGGGCTGAACGGAAGGCTGGCTGTGTTTTGCCTAGAGAGGTTGGATCTCTTTCTGTGATTTGCAAAAAATCCTATAAACTGCTTTGCTGACTTGTTCTCCAGAGCCACAAGTGAGACAAAGTCAAACCTTGATGACTTCAGCGAGTGGAAACCTGGCAGAGAATGACTGTACTTCCCCTGGGGCCTTTGTCAGCTCCTCCTGCGCACTCACAGGCAAGGAGGAGCTCCTGAACCAGAGTCTGTATTTTAAGGATGATTTTGTATTTTGAAAGATCAGAACTGCCAAAGAAAGTTTGG
The DNA here is from genome assembly GCA_004026765.1 of Micronycteris hirsuta. NCBI lineage: Eukaryota > Metazoa > Chordata > Mammalia > Chiroptera > Phyllostomidae > Micronycteris > Micronycteris hirsuta. The sequence continues at coordinate 76,344 of PVJI01004235.1, read as the reverse complement.
TTCTACTCAAGAGTAAATAAAGAGCACCCTGGAATTTATTGGTAGGAATATATTCCTACCATAGTATAACACTTCTGTAACCATTCACATTCAGGATTTATAACCAAATATTTAGGTAAAACTGATATTTAAAAATAAAAAGGACATATTTTTACATTTTATCTTCTGAAACTCCTTAGGGGCAAAAACCAGTGTCTTCATGATATTTACATCAGCATAACTAATACATATATATTCCCAATTATGTTTTGAAAATAAAATGTATTTAAAGACAACAAATTCTGAAAACTGCTAAGCACACAGGTAACTTACACTGATAAAATGTGTTTAATTTCTGCATGCTGTGCTAAATGCATCTGGTGGAAAGAGAGCTACTCATCATTTCAGTCCATGAGAAGGGCGGTTGCTAAACAGAGTTTTGCAAGAGTTTCAATTTTTTTTCAGTTTGGCCCATAACTAAGATACATGCGACCCAAAATGACGATTAAAGATCTTTTATCTCCTTTGACCCGCTTTTGTAGTAACTTGCAATATGAGCTTGGAAATAACTTGTTAATAGAGTTAACAGGTTTTTCAACCTTCTCCAGTTCGCTAATGTTAGATCCTTCGGTGATATAAAACCCTGCCTTAAAAGAAATCACCTAAAATACAGGTTACATCATAAGTCCCAGTTACACCACACATGAAGATTATTTCTTTTCTCCTTAAAAGACATTTTAGCTACAAAGAAAAGACTCCCCACTTTTAATTTCCCAAACAAGAGAATTACTAATGTTTCAAACATTTTACAAGAAAATAAAGCAACTCACCTATTCGAAGAGTATTCACTTGTGAGTGACTCGGGGAGAGACAGTCACGTAAGTCTACATTTCGTTCATTCTTTCATCAAAGACAAAAGAGCCTCTGGTGAAAGCTGGAAGCAAAAATCCTTCCATCTACCCAAGAGGGGAGGGCAGAACTGTTTTCTAAGTCCAGGAGCTTCATCACATGCCCCACCAGCTGCTTGCTGCCTATTGCTTTTCAGCAAGGGTGACCTCTAACACCTCTTACTGAAGCACTGCAGCGCATTCTTAATGGCCTGACGGCACACACGGAACACAGCACATGCCACGCCAACACCTTAAGAGGGAGGGAAGCTTTTCAACCAGGAAGGCGTGCTGAAAATATTAGCAGTCAGCTCAACTGAACGGAAGTAAAGCGTTGCTTGTTTTTCACAAGACAATCCAGGAATATAATGAGTTGAGGTGAACTGATTTATACAGATGCAAACTAGGAACCACCTGGACCTATGCCTCCATTGCTCTAAAAGCTTCTCCTCCTTTATCTCACATTTAAATTCTGGACATCAGAATGGTCCTGATTTTTCTCTAGTCTCTTTGGTCATCTCAGTTATGCCCATTTAGTACCCCCACCTTCCTTGTGACCACAGATGCACATACCCCTAAGGAAGTCCTTTTGATTTAAATATCTGCCTGACCAGGGCACAGACCAGGCATTCGGAGCAGGGAGAAAATGTCAGTAATTATTACCTGGGACCTGTGCAGCTGGTTGGAGGTGGATTTCAAGTAAGCCAGGTTTCACAAGGACTTTGTCCCTCTGCAAGAAAAGTCCTGCTTCCTTTGTCAGGATCTGAATTTCAGTTCTAAAAACAATCATTAAACATTCTGAACAGAAAACAGGCTGCCGGCCTCTGGGATCTGGTAGCTAATGAGCTATCACGTGATCTGAATTTGACTCACCCTTTCGGTCCCAGCCACTGAGGTTTTAAAGTCTCTTTTCTGGGTTTTCCGAAGGAGAACAGGGAAGCAAACGATGATCGGAAGCTCAGCCGAGAAGGAACGGGTGTTGGGTTTCTTTGAATAGGTGTATTTTTAGATCGTGATGTCTGTAATTCCATCGGATCTAAAAGAAAATTGTAAAAGTTCTGTATCATTAAATATTCCCAGGTAAATAAATCTCAGAGAACTAAGGCTTCACCCCGCTTCCCTCCCCTCTGTACTCGTGGGAAGTCTAGCAGCAGGCATCTCCGCGCAAAGACCTCGGGAACTCAGTGGGTCTGGTGCCGCTGATGGTTCGGGGGAGCAGAGAAACTCCGCCCCAAGACCCGAGGGAGCCTTTCAGTAGCACCGGGGGCTGCACGTCCGCGGGGCCCTCCCCTGCACCCGCCGTGCGAATTCTATTCACGTGCCTTCCTCGGAGTAGCTAAAACCCCAGATGAGGTGAGGGACCTCATTCAGTTCTTACCTTGCTCTTAACCACCCTGTCCTTCAGACATTTTTATTTTAGTATTTTAAAACATAATGATAGATACTATGTAACTTTCATATCAAAGAGAGTAAAGGAAAAGGAAATAAGCCATTTAGAGCATTTCTTATTCCTGTCAAAAATCTGTATGTATATATGTTTACCACATATATGGTTCACATGTATATATGCATGTAATATCACTATGTGTACATAGTATATAGTGTTATATATAAGTATGAACAATTCTAAGGCAACAGCAACACATACAAAGTCCCTAACACTAATACTTTTGGACATGCTGAATTTATAAATGTTAGAGGAATTCAAGGTAAAGGGAAAGTCACCATAGCATATATGGGGTTAATCTAAATATCTGAAATGTGAGTCTTTTTAGACAGATTTGTTTATTATGGGAATTGCAAAATATTGTCAATATGTGAGTTTAGAAATATCATTACATGGTTCTTGGCGTTCCTGATGTTAGTAACATATGAGCAAGAGCAGTTGACGAGACAGTCAGTAGAGAGACTTCACACTGTTAGTGTTTTATAATTTCTAATGCACTTTGTTATTCTCATTACAGTCCTGTGAAAGGTTTGATCATACTCATTTACAATGACAAAAATAAGTGACTGGTGAAGGTAAGCACATGCTTAGATGCCAAAGAAGGCATTTACTGGAACTCATGGTTTACATTTCCAAAGTACCAGAAGGGAGGCTGCTCCTCTGCCACCTTCCCCTCCCTTCCCGACTCGTCATTCCCCCTCCCACCCCTTCGCCACCTCCCCTCCTTCCGCATCATCGCCACACTTATTTAAGTGCTCACTGTGTTCCAGCTCAGTACTTTATACATACAATTTTATTTAATTCTCACAATCACCCTATGAGGTAGCTATTATCATACTCATGTAAAGGTGAAATAAGTGACTTGTAGAGAATAAGTAACTTGAATATTCACATGGATTCTGAGGGTATAGACAGAGTGGAGATTTGAATCCAGGACGTTTAAAAATACTGATATTTGTGTTCTTAACCACTATGCTATCTTGCCTGACTTTAAATATATACACCCCAGACATTAGAGTACATTTTCAATTCACTCTTTTTATTGTGTTATGAAACTTTTGTACCATTTTATTGAAAAAGAGTCCTAAACATAGATTGGTTAAATTGGAGAGCCCCTGAGCCACTGTCCACAATACTATGCTATAAGAAAAAAAAATAGGTATAAATTTTTTCTCACCATTTTCTGCCATCCCCTTCCTTAGTCTGTATGTAAGGGGTTGTTTTAACATTTGGCTAACATCTGTTTCATTGCAAAACTTTTTTCTTTGAATTTCTTCAAACCATTCACCAGTCACTCCCTGAAGCCATCTGATATCCCTCTTTGTCTTCTGGAGTTTGCTGAAATAAAGAAAAATATTAATATACCCTTTAAATTCTTCACATCAAGTGTAAACTCATGTGACAGGCTAAATTTTACCTAATGGAGAAACTCCTTAAGCTATAAATCTAAGAGAAAAAATTGGTCCTAGTCAGAATTTCCTTCTCACTACTGTGTACATATATTAGCTGTATATTTTCAAATACAGTATCAATCTAAAACTTTTTGCTAGTATTTAAAATAATCAAGTCTGTGAGGACAATGCGAGGTGACCATGGTGCAAATCTACCTAATAATGCAATTGAATAACAGATGTATTAATGACATGTTAAAACTAGAATATTCTAGTTCTGATTACCCATTCATTTATTTAGATGTGTTCACTGAGCAATATCCATGCACCAGTCTTTGTGTAGGCAATGGGGATTCAACAATGAATAAAACAATAGGGTCTTCACTAGCCCATCCAGTGGTCAGAGATAAAAGCTTATATGCAGAAAAGAAATTGTTAATGTAGTGGTTTTACATAAGGGAATTCTTTAAACAAAAGAAACACAAAAGCCTATGAATGAGCATAGGGCTAATACTCAGGTAGTAAGAAACAGTGTAATTTGAGATAGATAGGAAAGGAAACCTGGGCATAAATGCGTCTGACCCCCACTTTCAGAGTACCAGAACTGAAATTCCATCCTTACTTCTTTCTTCTCCCCAGCAGTGTCCTGCTTAGTCCTCTTTCAAATGAAAATATGGCTCTAAGTCCTTAATTAAAGCATGGATTATGATGGATTTTTTATTTTTAATTTTTTGTTTTTAAATTACTAGTCTTCATATAATATTATATTGGTTTCAGGCGTGCCACCCTGCGATTAGACATTTATATAACTTACTAAGTGGTCACCTCAATAAGTCTAGTACCTGTAGTTACTACAATATTATTGACTGTATTTCCCATGCTGCACTTTACATCCCCATGACTGTTCTGTAACTACCAGTTTGTACATCTAAATCCCTTCGCCTTTTTCACCTATCCCCCAACCCCTTTCCCATCTGGCAACCATCAAAATGTTCTCTGTATCTGTAAGTCTGTTTCTATTCTGCTTGTTTATTTTGTTTCTTAGATTCCACATGTAAATGAAATATGTACCCCAGAAATCATCTGGCATTTGTCTTTCTCTGTCTGACATATTGCATTTAGCGTAATACACTATAGGTCTGTCCATGTTGTTGCAGAAGGCTAGATTTCCTACTTTTTTATGGCTGGGTCATATTCCATGTATATATGTACCACCTCTTTACCCATTCATTTATTGACAGACACTGAGTTTGCTTCCCAATCTTGGCTACCGTAAATAGTGCTGCAATGAACATATGGATGTATATATCTTTTCGATTTAATGTTTTGGATTTCTTGGGATAAATATCCAGAAGTAGAATTGCTGGGTCCTATTCTGTCTCGGTAGAGCCTTTGTCTTAAAGTTTCTTTCAACTGGTATTGCTTTCCCAGCTGTTTTGTTTTATTTTTATTTTCATGAGATATTGTTTTCCATCCCTTTACTTTTAGATTTCTTTGTCTTTCAATCTGAAATGAATAGATAGCACATGTAAGGGTTTTGTTTTGTTATCCATTCAGCCACCATTTGATTGGAGCATTTATCCATTTGCCTTTAAAGTAATAGTTGATAGAGATGTATTTATTGCCATTTTATTATTCATATTTATCTTCTTCTTTTTCTTAAAGAAGACCCTTTAATGTTTCTTGTAATACCGGTTTGGTGGTGGTGATGAATTTTTTTTAGCTTTTTCTTGTCTGGGAAGCTCTTTATCTGTACTTTGATTCTAAATGATAGCTTTGAGGGGTAGAGTAATTTTGGTAGCAGGTCCTTAATTTTCATCATTTTGAATATTTTCTACCAATCCATTCTGGCCTCCTAAGTTTCTGATGAGAAATCAGCTGACAGTCTTATGGGAGCTCCCTTATAGGTAAGTGGCTGCTTTTTTCTTGCCACATTTAAGATTCTCTCTTTGTCTTTAACCTTTGGCATTTTAATTATGATGTGTCTTGGTGTGGGTCTCTTTGGGTTCATCTTGTCTGTGCTTCCTGGACTTGTATCTCTATTTACTTCACCAGGTGAGGGAAGTATTCTGTTACTTTTTTAAAATAGGTTTTCAATTTCTTGCTCTCCCTCTTCTCATTCTGGCACCCCCATTATATGAAGATGGGTATGCTTGATATTGTCCAGAGACTCCTTATACTATCCTCATTTTTTTTTTATTCTTTCTTCTTTTTGCTGTTTTGATTGGGTGTTTTCTGCTTTCTTATATGCCAAATTGCTGATTTGATTCTCTGCTTCATCCAGTCTACTGTTGATTCCCTATCATGCATTCTTCATTTCAATTAGCATAGCCTTAATTTCTGACTAGTTCTTGTTTGTGGTTTCCATGTCCTTTTTTATGCTGCTGAAGTTTGAAATTTGGATCTGAAATTTGGTTGGGGCAAGTTCTTAGGGAATCACCAGAGCAGGGAGAACAGTGTGAGCCAGGTTGATGGATACTCAAATATGGCAGTCGCCTGCCAGCTCTGTGTGTGTGTATTGGTGGGGAGCCGTTTCAGGAAAAGAGCAGTGTCCTCTACCATCTTCCCCTCCAGTCCTCACCCTGATGCCAGACAATTCAGTTCTTCCCTATAAGTCTCTGGTGCCTTTTTAGCTGCTGCCCCAGTGGCTGGAGTTCAGAGTATGTGAGTTTGAGGAAGTCTGTGTGTATGCATCCTTTAAGAGGAACTGCCTGAGACTCTAGAAGCCCTCCATCTCACTCAGCCACATTCTTCACTGGTTTTTGCAGCCAGAAGTTATGGGGACTTCTCTTCCTGGCACAGGAACCTTGTTGTAGGGGGCCTGGTGTGGTGCTGGGACCCCTCACTCCTTGCAGGGGTGGGGACCTCCTCAGCTGAGTTATCCTGCCCAAATTTTAACCCCTACAAGTGGGTGTGGACCAGCATTCCCTGTCTCTGCCCCTCCTACCAGAATCAATGTGGCTTCTTCTTTAGATTCTTCGTTGTCCTTCTGTTCAGCTGATTTCAGGTGTTCTGAATGATGGTTGTTCTGTAATTTGGTTGTAATTTTGGTGTTGTTGTGAGAGGTTCTGAGTACCTCATTTATCTATACCACCATCTTAAGTGGAACCTCATGATTGTTTTTAGATCATTTTGCCCTATTTCAGGAGGTTCCCAGAACTGCTTGGAAATGGGAGGTGCTCAATGCAGAGGGAGACAGCCCTGGTCTGAGGCACACAGAGCACAAAGTGGGGTGTGAAGAACATGATGACAGTTCTCATAAAGCCGTCAGTTTGGCACAGCACTGGCGAAAATGCCCGGCTTCTTGTCGGGTTCAAGGCTGGGAAGTCCTGCTGTTTTGGAAAGAATTTCATGTGACTCTGCAGTGGTTGCCCCATATCCATATGTCCTCTGTGAAGCACAAGTTTTAGGGACTTTGTATTACTAGGAAGGTGGTGAGCAAAACAGCTGCAAAGTGGCAAATTTGGAGTTAAAGGCAATGAACTGAGAGGGTTGCAACTCAAGCTCCTGCTTGCAGCTATGATACTGTCACTTTATAAAATAATTGAGAAAGAAGCCAGAGGCCATCCTGCCCAGACTTGCATTTTGAAAAGCATTAGGCAACGATCGTTATGTCCAGCCCACATAACCTGCAGCAGTGCTTCCCATTTTGCCACTGCTACAGCTCTGACATCTGGTCACTCCTGACTCTATTGCTACTTCCCCAACTAACACACTAAGAAACCAGAGGCTGCCTCCAACTAATTAACACCTCATTTTTCAATGTCCCACATTTGTATACAACCACGACTTCCTGAAGCCTTCCCAAATTATCAGACCCTCACATTCAGGACCCATGGACAGAGCCAAGGGGGCATGGGATTGAGAGTGGGAGGTGGGTGTGGGTAGGGCGGGGGATAGTGGTGGTGGGAAAATGGAGACAGCTGTATTCAAATATCAATAAAAAAAGTAAAAAGAAAAAGAAAGAACTGGTTGACAGTTTGGTAGACTTAATATATTTAAGCTAGTTGTCAATTGGGTTTCATTTCTCCATTGACAGAAGTTCTTGCAGTACCCTCATTTTCAGATTATACTGGATATAAATCTTAAACTTCATAATGGTCTCTACAATGAGATGTAGACATGTGGTCTTAAAATAGTGGATGATGACATCTATGTATGAAGCCAGATTGTAAAACTACAGTAAAGCCAGACTGCACACTATACTAGAAAATGATAACATCTCAGTTTGCAGATCCTTAACTGAGCTCAGTCATCCTTCCCACCCAACAAAACCAATAGCCAACCAAGCTATGGCAAATATAAAAGGGACAGTTACTATTTCACATCAGTCTTCCAGGGCATTAAGTCGGTTCGGCAGCTCTTTTAGATAGAACAGCTTGTTCCGACGTAAGATGGACTGTGTCATTAGATTGTATCCGTGTGGTTTTTCACAACACAATGCAAAAGCTCAGTTATAAATATGTACCCTAAATGTTGAGGACAATGTACTTTCGCTTTTCACAGTACAGTCTTTTTAATTTTGTTACTAATTTTGCATGTGTCATCCTGTTTTTTTAATATCCTTCTTTTATGTTTTGTTGTCTTTTATTGCAAAATTGCCTTACAGTCATTTAGTTGATGGGTGAAAATGTTTGCAGCAAAGTTTATGGCAAAATGCTTACAGTGACTAGCCAGGACATGGTTTTTCACATGGTTGTGATAAATCTCATTCAATGTACACTTGTGGAAGGCCTCCTATGGTGCGGACACAGAGATACAAGGGTGAGCAGAGCAGATATGGTGTCTATGGCAGGGAGATTATAGTCTAATGGGAGAGCCAGATATGAGTCCAATAACAATACAGATGTAAGGTAACAGAGACTGGTAAGCATGATTTACCCATTCAACACAGATGAACTCTGGGTAAAAAGCAGTGAACAAGTCAAGTCCTTGCCCCCATGGAATTTATATTCTGCTGGGGCTGAATGGGAGCAGCAAAAAATAAAAAAGTAAATAGATGCTATGAGAGCATATAACAAGAGGACCTGGTCTGAGGCAGCAGCAGAGATTTCTCTAAGATGATGACAAATGGCCTGAAGGTCGAAGGATGAGGGATGAGGCAAAGGAGCCATGGACAGGGGAGAGAGTTTTCTAAGCAGAAGTGTAGCAGCTGTGGAGCAGGTGCCCTGTGAAAGGCCCTGAAAGGAAGCCCACCTAGCTGCAGGGTGGCAACGGAGAATACAAACTGAAGGAGAGAGGAGGGGGCAGCTGGCTGCCAGGTCGTTCAGCGTTTGGGGTTGGATGAAGCAGTTTGGCACTTGGTCCTGGAGCAGTGACAAAGCACGGATGACTTGCCAGGGCGTGACACGTCAGATCTGCGTTTTAAAAGATCATCTTAGCCGCAGGTGGAGAGTAAACTTCAGAGAGGAACAGGAGAGTAGTGAGGGAACTTGTAGAGTCTGGGAGAAAGGTGTTTGCTCGAACCAGGGTGGTACTGGTGAAGCTGAAGAAAAGTAGAAAGTGTTCAGAGCTACTAAGTGGATAAAACTGACCCCCAAGTGTCCACCAAGCAATGATGTGAATTTGCAGGGTGAGGGACAGAGACATGTCAAGGAAGACTCCTAGATTTCTGATTTACACGGATGCACAGAAGATGCCATTCACAGACACAATGCTTATATAATCTTAAAAAAACCCAACATTGTATATAAACATTTTTAACATTCCTAATTTTTGGAGCAATCACTAAATATTTGCATAATATTCAAACTGGTATATTTTCCATAATGTATTTATTAGTCCTTTGGGCCACTGAGGTTTTTCCCATATAAATATTGCTATAAAAAATATCAGTGTGCATTTTCTATTTTTACAGTGCTTCTGACAGACACTGAAGTAGAATTATTGGGTCAAAAAGTCAAAATATTTTTTGTTGTGATTTTTTTAATAAAGTATATTTTATTGATTAGGCTATTGATCAGCTGTCCCAGTTTTTTTCCCCTTCATACCTCTTCCACCCTGCACGTCCCACCCGCCAACATTCCTCCCAGCTTTAGTTCATGTCCATGGGTTGTACATGTAAGTTCTTTGGATTCTCCAGTTCCTATTCTTAACCTCCCCGTCTATTTTATGTCTACCATTTATGCTTCTTATTCCCTTTTCCCCCATTCTACCCCTCTTCCTCCCCACTGATAACCCTCCATGTGATCTCCATTTCTGTGATTCTGTTTCTGTTCTAGTTGTTTGCTTAGCTTGTTTTAGTTTTTTAGGTTCAGTTGTTGATTGTGAATCTGTTGTCATTTTACTGTTCATAGTTTTGATCTTCTATTTCTTAGATAAGTCCCTTTAACATTTCATATAATAAGGGCTTGGTGATGATGAACTCCTTTAATTTGACCTTATCTGGGAAGCATTTTGTTTGCCCTTCCATTCTAAATGATAGCTTTGCTGGATAGAGTAATCTTGGATGTAGGTCCTTGCCTTTCATGATTTCAAACACTTCCTTCCAGTCCCTTTTTGCCTTCTCAAGGTTTCTTTGAGAAATCAGCTGATAGTCTTAGGGGACTCCTTTGTAGGTAACTGTCTCCTTTTCTCTTGCTGCTTTTAAGATTCTCTCCTTATCTTTCCTCTTGGGTAACTTAATTCTGATGTGCCTTGGTGTGTTCCTTCTTGGGTCCAGTTTCTTTAGGACTCTCTGAGCTTCCTGGAAATCTATTTCCTTCACCAAATCGAGGAAGTTTTCCTTCATTATTTGTTCAAATACATTGTCAATTTCTGGCTCTTCCTCTTCTCCTTCTGGGACCCCTATGATTCAGATGTTGGAATGTTTACAGTTGTCCCAGAGGTTCCTAAGCCTCTCCTGTTTTTTTGAATTCTGTTTCTTCATTCTCTTCTGGTTGAATGTTTATTTCTTCCTTCTGTTCCAAATCATTGATATGGGTCCTGGTTTTCTTCCCTTCACTGTTGGTTCCCTGTATATTTTGCTTTATTTCACTTTGTGTAGCCTTCATTTCTTCCTTCATTTTGTGACCCAGCTCAGTCAATTCTGTGAGCATCTTGATTACCAGTATTTTGGACTCTGCATCAGATAGGTTGTCTTATCTCCTTGTCACCTAGCTCTTTTTCTGGGGTTTTGATCTGTTCTTTCATTTGGGTCATATTTCTTTGTCTTGGTGCACCTGTTATGTTGTAAGGGGCGGAGCCTTAGGTATTTGCCAGGGTGGGGCAATCTTCTTTGCTGTGATGTGGAGCTGTCTGTGGGGAGGGGTCAGAGAGGGAACAATGCCCACTTTGCTCTAGCCCTACTTTCCAACGAATTCTCCCGTGAGACTGGGAGTTTCTCCCACTGTTGCAACCCCACAGTGTTTTACAGTTAGCAGTTTTGAGTCTTTAGTTTCTCGGTCAGCCAGCCCCACCTTGCCCGCGGGGTCCGCCACCTTGCTGCAGGTCTTCTCCTCTGGCTGCCGGTCTCTGCCCCTCCTATCAGTCTGGATGAATGTTTCTTTAACTTCTTGGCTGTCCAAGTTCCATGCAGTTTGATTTTCTGGCAGTTCTGGTTGTTTATTGTTTTCAAATTTGTCGTTATCCTTCTTTTGGTTTGCAAGGAAGCAAAGCATTTCTGCCTACACCTCCATTTTGGCTGGAACTCTTTTTTGTGACCCTTTTATATGCCCTACCAAAATGCTTCTCAAAATAGCTGTCACGATCTTACTAATACCAGCAATGTACAAGACCATCATTAGGCCTCTTTGGAAGACTGATATTGAGTATTTTTATTTTCTGAATTTAATACTTTCAAGGTACCATGTTTATAATTGCAAGTGACTGTTTTTTAATTTTTTTGTGTTTAATAAAATATGCTACATTTCTTTGATAAGTAGAGAGGTTTGACTATTTTCCCGGGTTTGTTTACTAATTATAATTTGTGTTTTGGCAATTGTATATTTTATCAGTTTATGAATCAGTGCCCCGGAGTTTTTCACTGAAATAAGGCATACTTAATAAAAATATGAACTCACTGCTCAAAATATTTCTCCCAGGTTACTAACTTTCATTCTGATTAAATTTGAATATTGGGCCATAGAAACCTCATTCTGATTAGGACTAGAGTAGGTAAACCATTTTGATCTGTAGGTAAGCATATGCTAATATTTATCCCCTGAAAATAATGAAATGTTATTCAGACAGTAGTTATGTGCAGATACATGAAAGGGCAAGATTTTGAAAAAATTCAGCAGATTTTAAAGAAGAAGTATTTCAAGAATGAACCGGGAGATGGTTGTCAGGAAAGTGGGGAACATGTACAGCCAGAAAATTCAAGGGTATAATAGTTAAAAAATGGCATTGTGTCTACCTATTAGGAATGAAGCAAAACATAAATAGTTGTAGTCTTCAAAGTAAGGATAACCCAGAAAGGGAAACTAGGAATGACATAAATGTTTAAACTCTTTGCGTACTTATAACTCAACTGCTTAATCTTATACACTCAAGAATCCTATGCACTACAAACATTCTGTACTTTTATAATGGTTAAATGAGCTTCTGTACTGAAAGGAGCATAATTATAAAAACAGTGGTTTAGACTCAGTCATTTACTTAGAAATACAATATCAAATTAGTTCAATACTAGCAAAAAAAAAAAAATCTGAACAGAAAGTAAGGTGCTGTAATATGTGAAACTTAAGAAGCCAATATTTTTAAGTCTTACCTGGCTTTAGTCTGACAGAAATAACATTTGCTTGCAAGAGGAAATAAACCAAGTTCATTGCTACCCTGCACAGATTCTTCCTCATCTGTATTAGTTTGTTATATACTCAGCCAGCCATTTAGAGCAAAGAATTCACTTTATGCCAATGAGAAGCACCTCAGGATTACAAATGACACACATAGAGATAATTTTCAAGTGTACAACTTGTTTCATTAGTTCAGCTTGACTCAACATTATCATGAGGGACTGTTGTCTACACTTGTAATTTGTTCTCCCCCCAGGCTGGTTAACTTGACTAAGTTAAATCAAGTTTTTTCTTGCTGGGCCATAGAGTCTTAGCCTCCTGCTCCAACTCCAAATCATCTTTGTTCATCCACAGGAATCAGTCTGTTGTATGCTGCCTTGGATTACTTTGTAGCATCTCCTCAATGAGCTGGTCTTCTGAAGTTCCTCCCTCTGAGTTAAATTTATCTTTCCTTTATTTTCCATCCCTGAGTGATGAATCAAATCCCCACCCCCCTTCTTTATTTTCCCCAACCATGCACTTGCTGATCTTTGCTACTCACTTTTTTTTGTTCACCTTTATTCTGAGTAGGTGTTTGTCCTCATCTTTATTTCCGTGACTAATTAATCATGTGCTACCCATTTAAAATGCACGCAGCAAATGATAGCTGTCCCTTTATCTCCATTCTTTGGCCCCTTTTGTCTGCTTTCTGTGATCACATCCCAGCCCATTCTTGCATTGCCACCAGGTGCTACAGCACTAGATGAGGGCCAGGTGCTGGCTGGATGATCTTGGCTAAAATGTAACTTTCTTGGCTTTATTTTTCCTGTTTGTTAAAGAGGGTTAGAAGAGGTGGAACACTATTTACAAAAGCAGGCCTCCAGAACTCCTCTCATCTCTGAAGGTACAGTCTTTTTCAGTGTGACTTTGTCACTTTTCCTCCCCCTTGAATCTGGGCTGGCCTTGTGCTTTGCTCAGGCTGGGGGACAGCAACAACGTGAAACTTGAGACCTTGCAACTTCTGCTCTCTCCTTCCTTAGTAGTGCTGTATAAAAAAGCCTAGACTGGCTTCCCTGAGCATGAGCTCACGTTCAGAGAGAGGCCCAGTACAGCACGTCACCAGACAGGCAAGTGAAGCCATCTTAGACCAGATGCAGTCGAGCCCTCAGACCGATAGGGCCAAATGAGCAATTGCAGGTGAGACCAGGAGGAGAACCACCCAGCTGAGCCCAGCCGAAAAGGCTGTCCCAAAAAGCTGTGAGCCAATGGACAGGACTCTTTTAAGCTTTGGGATGGTTTGTTATGCACAGTTTAAAAACATGGGCAAAGATGAGATTATCTTGAAGACGTATTCTGAACTAAAATGTTTGATCAAAAGACTCATCAATCTTACATGAGATTTAAATCACTGAGAAATCTTGTAAAACTGAAACGGGCCCCAAAACATCGAACTCCCTGTCTTCCGGTGAGATAATAACAATAGCAAAAAATAACAGCAGATGCTTTGTGTGGAGCTCATACTATCTCCCAGGATTTTGCAGTTTTTATTGCTAATCCTCACAACATTGCAGAGTACAGATGTCTTCCTCATTTATAGACATAACACTGAACTTGGCATACTGGGTTCGTTGAACTGGGATGGGAAATTACACTTCAATTCTAAAGCCCTTGTCTTCCTAATCTTCTAATCTATCTCACTGCCTCTGGGTATTATTAACCCAATTTATAAGCAATGCAATTTATACAAGCTTAAAGTTACATTTGCCAATTAAAAAGGTGATTGATAATTCAAAAACGATTAATAAATTTTGAAAGCAAACAAGTCCCTGAAGCCATAAAACATGAATTATAGCTTTCATTTCCATGACAGAAAAATATCAAATATTTCCCCAAATAGTTCCAGCTGCTCTTGCCAAGGGTATCAATTCCTCTTTTTGATGTTTCCACCCTCTTTTTTGTCTTCTCACTCACATTTTTTCCTCCACTTTTATTACTTCCTAGGCTTCTGTACACATACTGTTCTTCCTTCACAGCTGATCTTCCTGTACCAACCCATCTCTTACACTTCATTCTTACTTCTAGGCAGCTAAGCATCCTGCTCACTATCGACCCTCTACTCTTGGTTTCAAGGATCTCCTGCCAAATACTCTCCAAATCCCCCACCCTTATGCTAGTTTTCCAGGTTTAGTTGTCAGTGAACCCTAGAACAAATTGTTCAATTACACCAAGTTCTGTAAAAGTAGATTGTTGCTTGAATTATGAGAGATCAAAGCAGCATAAAGTTTTCATCTCACACAGGAATGCAAACACCTTTTTGTTTCATATTGCTCAGCAGCCAGGCAAACACACGCAGAAAAGCACAAATGGGGTGCAGAGGGTGGACACTGGATCCCGAGTCAGAACTTAAACATTGGTTTAATGCCACAATGGAAGCTGGATCACTCTGTCCATGTAAGGACCTTTTCAAACCTCTAAAGCCCCAAGGAAACTCAGGAAAGCATTGCCCCTTCGTTTTCTGCTGCAGAAAGCTGATACTTCCAGCTTTAGATGTCTTATGGCTCATCGTCTAGGGAAATCTTTAGGACAGCGATTGTGAGTTCTCCACCAGGGAGAAGCAGAGCAAAAAAAGTAAAATCCCTGGTCAGTGGCTGCCCCAGCAGCTTTTCCATCCAGGGCCTGGCTCCTCTCCCTGTTGATCTTCTAACAAGATTGTTTTTTGAGAGCATTTCCACTGACATCAAAGCTGCTCTTTGGTTCCGGTGACAGCCAGGACTCAGGGAAGGGCAGGGATTAGAAAAAGCAAGCAGGTGTACGGAAAACTGTGTCCTTTTAAGAGTAGTAAAGTTAAACCATAAAAGGACGTCTGAGGGAAGGGAAGCTCAGATAAGGAAAGTGATGCACTAAAGCAAGCAACAACAGAACAAATCTTTAGAACTCAAAAAGTAGTAACAAAATAATGGCCCCTGCCTGAAAGCCAAACTAGATAATACAGCCCATTTAAACGCCTTGAATGGCTGTGGCTGAGATTGCCCAATCTAGAATAAAAGACAGTCTTTTCTATCTATTTCAAATTGAGAATTGTAACCTTCCTGGACATTTATTCTCACATAACACACAATCACAACAGAAGAAAAAAAAATAAGCCGTCAAAGTAACACTAAGGATGTGTAATTCCCATACTAGTTCAGATCATAGCAAGTGCTGTTTTACCAATTGACCATCCTAAAGAAGGTGCTGTAGAAAGTCTAGCTCTCGTGCTGGCCAGGTGGCTCAGTTGGTCGGAGCGTTGTCCAGTACACAAAAAGACTGGAGATTCGATTCCTAGTCAGGGCACATACCTTGGTTTCATGCAGGTTCGATCCCCAGTCAGAGTACGTATGGGAGAAACCGATCGATGTTTCTCTCCTACACTGATGTTTCTCTCTCTTTCTCTCCCTTCCTCGCTCTCAAAAATCAATAAACATACTAACAAATAAAAGTAAAGACTAGCTGTCCACTTTAAGGTCAAACTTACAATTTAAGGGCCAGTTCTTCATGTGGCTATCAGGGCATTTCTGTCTTCCTAGGCTTCTCTTATCTTTTTAAAATGGTTGCTGCCTTTTCCACGTCCTCGCTAGCAACCCTGCCTCACCGGGATCACTTGGGTTAAACTGCTTTTCTCTACCTACTGAGCTGACAAACCAACACCCTATTCATGAGAAACTACTGCAGAATCACACATCAAAGGGCTTCACTTTGAACATTTCCCCCTGAATTGTATTAAACGTTGTCATTAGAATTATTATTCTGCTGAGCAGTTATTCCAAACACACATGATGTTTTCATTTGGTATTATCTCATCTAGAAGAGTTTATTAAGTTTTATCTTTATATGTACCTATACTTACTTACCCGAACATGCTTTTAGGAAGCCCTCCTAGAATGATTCTGTAACAAAATCAGTACCTACGGAGGAATGCCCGCAGTGCCCCTGTGTGTATCTTTTCCTAAATCTACAAATTATTTATGGAATCTTAGCATTTGTACAAAAGTTATTTTACTGGTAATGTTGTTATATGTTATTAGTTGCTTTCTTGTTAACTTTCAGATTTTAGTATCTAAATTTCTCTTTCTCAGTAACAAAGTGTGTGATCGTTGTTCATAATATATTAAATGTTTTGTCATAAAATCTCAATGCATCTTTAGACAAAAGGCCTAAATAAAGCTCCGTTACACAATAAAAATGATAATGCGACATTGGAGGCTGTTATGTACTTTAAATGATTATGTCTCAGTGCATCAAGAAGTATAGAATAATTGTAGTTAATCTGTAAACAATCAACCCATTTCTAAAAAATGAAAAGAAATGTCAATGTAATGAAGCAGTGATACCAGGTGCATTTTACAAAAGAAAAGTGGAAATAAAAAGAACAGTTTACTTAGTATAGGCATAGAGGTGTGGTTTACTCCTTATTAACAATGGCCTTATATTTTAAAAGTCATCATCTATTTAGCTGTAAGTCACCTTGGCCTTGTTTGCAAAAACGTTTGTTACTACAACATTATTGACTATATTCCTAATGCTGTAATTTACATCTCCATGACTATTTTGTAACTACGAATTTGTACTTCTTAATCCCTTCACTTTTGTTTTCTTTCAGGTAGGATAAAGTAATGTATGACAAAGGAAAAGAAATCCGAATAGCTGATTCCCCTCATCTTTTTGTTTTGCTTTGTTTTAAATCATTCTGGCACCTCTATTCCCTTTACTGATATGCAAAAATGAACTCACACCAGAGAAAGAATGAAGTATGGCGGTAGATGTCTGGAAGACATGGACCACTTTTGCAGCAAACAGGCAGTCTGTGTTGTGTTGGGAGCCTGTGCCACGTATAGCAAAGTAGTCTAGGTAGTTGCTGTGCTTTGGCCATGTGATCCAAAGTTTTTTGCATTACTGGCCTTAATCAACTGAACTAGGGGTCTGTGCTTGACCCCAAAACCAAATATGAGCAAAAATACTGCCCACCTGATGTGTTCTACTTTGGAGAGTGATTAACAACTTAATCACACCCTTCCTTTGGCATATCTTGAAATCATGATGACAAGCACGACAAACTAAAGTGACACAGAATCTGAGAGATACACAGCAAGAAGGCGTTATGCAATACCCTGAGTAGAAGCCAGGATGCAACAGTCATGAAGAAGCAGAAACTATGAGGCAGAGAGGAATGCTTCTTTTAAAATAGGTATACAGCCCTGGCTGGTGTAGCTCAGTGGATTGAGCATGGGCTGTGAACCAAAGGGTCGCCAGTTTGATTCCCAGTCAGGGCACATGCCTGGGTTGCAGTCCAGGTCCCCAGGGGGGCCATGTGAAATGCAACCACACATTGATGTTTCTCCCCATTTCTTTCTCCCTCCATTCCCTTCTGTCTAAAAAATAATTTTAAAAAATCTTAAAAAAAATAATAAAGTAGGTATACAAGTGATTTATTTATTTATTTATTTATTTATTAATTTTTCCCATTACCATTTAGTCCCCTGATACTCCTCTCCCCCCAGAAATCACCACACTACTGTCCATGCAGACAGGAAAGTTATAAGAAGAAAATCAGCTGTGGCAATGAAAGCTAACAAGGAGAAGCAGAGCCGAGTACTCGAACCACAAGTCTGGCTCATTACTGGCCAGGTTGATTGGCGCCAGAATGCTGCTGTGCTACTCCCCTGTTAAAGAGAAAACCATAGACCTGAAATGGCATCATTTGTGCTACAGTCCATGACACCAGATCTAGAGTTAACTTCTGCCCTAATTGTAGTTTCGACCTTCACAAGAAATGTAATCTCAATGAACCAGTCTGGAATTTTCTGCTCAACACCAATGACGTAATCTGTCACATGGTCCTCTCCCTTCCCTCTTAGGAAGAACAGGCAATCTGTATGATAAAACCCTTGCCATCCCTCCCACTACACTCCCTGCCAAAAATGTCCTGGTTTAAAAACAATCTTTTCTTTTCTTTTGATAATAACTCCCCTTCCACATTAAAAAAACCCCACCTTTTTTAATAAAAATCTTTCATTTAGTAAAGCCCCTCAGAGTGCCCTTTTACTTGCTAGATGAAATGCTGCCCTATTCATGAATTCCTTAATAAAGTCAGTTAGATGTTCAAATTTAGTTAGCTGAATTTTATTGTTGAACACCCTACAAGCAGAGATATTGGGTATGTCCACCCAGCATTTTAAAGCAGGGGTAACAGTAGGTTACACTGGAACCCAGCCTGTCTCAGTTTTAGCAGAGGCATAAAAGCAAGAGATTCCACATGTCCAAGAAAATTGTGAAAGACCAATCAGAAAAACTTGCTTGGTAATATTTATAAAAAACAAATTAACCTCCCCCCCCAAAGCTTTTCCTCTATGTTTTCTCCCAGTATTACTATTTACAGTCTTCTGTTTAAGGCTTTAACCCAGTTTAGGTTGATTTTTGTGTATGGTATAAGGGTTCGATTTTATTTTTTGCATGTGGATATTCAGTTTTCCCAACACCATTTGTTGAAGAAACTATATTTCTCCATCACGTCAAAAGATCAATTGACATGTATGCATGGATTTATTTCTAGGCTCTGTATTCTGTGCCATTGGTCTACATATCAATTTTTTGCTAGTACCATTAACTGTTTTAATTACTGTAGCTTTGTAATATATTTGTAACCAGGAATTTTTTTTTTAAATTCTACCTTTTTTTTTTTTTAAAAGATTTTATTTATTTATTTTTAGAGAGAGGAGAAGGGAGGGAGAAAGCAAGGGAGAAAGAGCAATGTATGGTTGCCTCTCACATGGCCCTCACTGGGGACCTGGCCCGCAACCCAGGCATGTGCCCCGACTGGGAATCGAACCAGGACCCTCTGGTTCCCAGCCCGTGCTCAATCCACTGAGCTACACCAGCCAGGGCTGTAACCAGGAATTTTAAGATGATTTCACGAATATAACAAAAGCAAGAGTAGATGTGTGGGACCATATCAAACTAAAAAGCTTCTGCACATAAAACAACAAAAACAACTAATAGGGTAGAAAGGCAACCTGTGGAATAGGAGAAAAATATATGCAAACTAAATCTCTGATAAAAGGTGAATTTCTAAAATATAGTAGGAACTTCTACAATTCAAATCAAAACCACATGAGATATTGCCTCACAAGTGTTAACGATGATGAGAAAATTGGAACCCTTGTACTGTTGATGGGAATACAAAATGGCATAGCTACTGTGATAGTATGGGGTTTCCTCCAAAAATTAAAAATAGATAGAAGTACACAGGTTCCAACAATATCATTTCTGGGAATATTTCTGAAGGAAATGAAAACAACAGGTTTAAGAGGTATTGGCACCCTCATGTTCATAGATGGTGAAGATGTAGAAACAATTTATCAATAGATGAATGGATAATTAACATGTAGTATATTCATACAATGTAATAGCACTCAGCCTACAATATACTACAACATGGAAAAGAAGGAAATCCTACAATATACTACAACATGGATGAACTTCAAGGACATTATTCTAAGTGAAATAAGCCAGTCACAAAAGGACAAAGACCGCATGATTCCACTGATATGAGGTATCTAAAATAGTCAGACTCATAGAAGCAAGGAATAGAGGGTGCTTGCCAGGGCAAGCGGGAGGAGGAACGGGGAGCTGCTGATCAAGAGGTATGGAATTTCAGCTGTACACGAATCAGTTCTAGAACTCTGCTGTACAGCCTGTGCCTATAGGCAATAATACTGTAATGTGCACTGAAAAATCTGTTAAGAAGGTAGATCTCATGTTAAATGTTGTTAGGAAAAAAAGCCAAAACCCTCTTTTTTAGGGTTACAAGCCCCCTCACCCAAATTGAGCCAGAAAAGAAGAATAGGAGTCTTTCTTTAGAGAGAGGGATTCAAAAGTAGCACTGAAAGAGCTTAGTAAACTGTATTTTGTTGTGTATAATGTGCACTCATGTTTTTGTCCCAAACATTCAGGAAAAGAATCTTTTAATTTTTTAATTCAATTATTTTTTATTTATATTTAGACACTTGTTTTTTTTATTATTGTATTTTGCATATGGGTATCGTTATTGTTTTCTAGAGTTACACTGTTAATGCATAAGCATAAATAAAAGAATTAAAAACATTTATACAGATACGGAATTAGTACCGCCCATGTATAATGTGCACATTTATTTTTCCCTAAAAAGTTTTGGCAATAAAGTGCGCATTATACATGGCAACATATGGGTATGTCCTTTATAATTTTGGAGAAAGGCTGACTGTTGTCTGACTCTTGCCTGAGAAGTTTAAGTTTGATTAACGGGGGCCAGCCCAGAGTGAAGGGAGTAATGCTGGTAATCCGTCCTCATTTCCAAGGCTTCTCAGGCAGAAACAGTATGTGTGTGTTTCCCCAGGATAAGACGTGGGCCCCAGGAGAGGCTGAGGAGTGTGGCCTTCTCTCAGTTCATATCCACGAGAGCTAGATTGAGAAGCAGAGAGACCTAAGAGCCTGTGGGTGGACCCCCAGGTTCGTAGGGACGTGGAGGGGGTGGCAGAGAGCAGGGGAGAGCACGTCACCGACCAGGAGAGCTGCAGAAGCACAGAGCCTGGCTCTGGGGACATCTCTGAAAACCCCACATGAGCACAGAGGAAAAGAGGCAAATTTAAACAACCGCCCCACATCTGCAGCAAGCTGTGGTGGTGTGTGGGGAAATGGCTGCTGCCCTGAATGAGGTTGGAATTAATCAGGACCAGACAATCTAACTTTGTACTGAATCAAGGCTGCATTTGATGCCTTCAGATGACAGAGGGCTTTGTTACATAAGAGTGAGCAGAAAAGTCATGAAACTGCCCACGTTTAATTCAGTAGCATTGAAGGCAAAATGGAAGATATTCTAATTATATTATTGTCATATTATATATACATGATTATGTTATCAGATTATATGAGTCCTATTTGTTCAACACACTAGTTATAGATATATGCATTTAAAAATTTTTTATAATATAAATACTATTTTGCAGTCAGTCAGTCAACATTTCCACTTAGCATTATATTAAGAATGCTGTGTTACATTAATTTTTTTACCATTGTATCTTTGTGCCATGGTATATATACCTACTGTCCTATTATTAGACAAGAGTTGTTTCTAATTTTTTTACAGCCATAATGTTGAAATGAACCTAGCATTGTATATATCTCTAATAAATTTCTTTAAATTTCCTTGTAGTAGAATTGCTAGGCCAAAGGATGAACATGCTTTAATGACTTATGCACCACATTGGCAAATTGCTCTGTAGAAGAGTTATGCTAAATTTTTCTCCAACCACCAGATTCTACATAAGAGCCAATTTCCCATGTCCTTGCCAATACTAATTGTTATTGATCTTATTAATCTTTGCTAATCTGATATCTAATGTGCAAAAATGGTTTTTACTTTAATTTTAAAAATTCTTTGATTATTAAAGGGTTAAACATTATTTCATATGCTTATTTCATATGCTTATTGCATATGTTATTTTTATGACTTAATCTGCTCAACACCTTTGCTTATTATTTTAACCCAGGTGTCATTGAAAATATTAGTTCTTTGAAGCTCAAGGCAAAGGGCCAAAAGGATGGCAGAGTTGGCAACTCTTGGTATTTGCTTCAAAGTGCAGCTCGGAGACTGGTCCGAGTATCACTAAGCAGGGCCTCTGACTGGGCATGTTGTCTTCAGTGCACCTAACAGTCCCGGCTGTTTGCCCCCCATTGCTCTTGCCTCTGTTTAGGTTGCAGTGCTAAGTACAAAGGGAGGTATAATGTGGCCAAACTAAACAGACACTATTGTCCTAGACACTCTCTAATGTTATCTTCATCTTTTCCCAGCCAGTTAGTTGTCCCAAAGTGGCACGGTTGTATAACACAGTCTGAGTCTGTGAGGTTGCTGGATCTGAATGGTGGGAACATCCGATCATGGGTTCTAATCCCTTTGTTACTTGGACTGATCAAATGACATCTATGTGTCTCATTTTCCACATCTGTAAATCTCAATTCTTTATAACCAGACCCCATGCTTACCTATCTGGACTTATTTTCCATTATCCTCTCATTTAATCCCCAGGTACCAACCATTCCACACTGTGCCATGATCTCTGGGTCTGTTTCCAAGTTTCTCTTCTGATTGCAATGATCTTCCTTACACAATCTCTGTCCCATGATCTGACTCAGTGTTGGCACTTAGCTAAAAGATTGAAAACTGTTGTGTAAAAAAAAAAAAGATAATGAATTCAGTTCAACTATAATAAGCACTTAAATTTGTAAGGATGATTTGAAGACACTAGGAAAGTAAGATGTAATGGTGGGAAAAGACTTGTACAAAATAGGTGTGAAAAAACAAGACCTGATAAACCATTAAAAGAGAAAGTTTCTCTCCTCACAACACACTGAACACCAGTTACCCGGGGTCAGTGCAGATGCCACCGGTTAAGGGTTTAGTCTCACAAAACTGACCCCACTTCGGACACCAATCTCAAGTCCAGGCCTCCAAATCCTTTTTTGGTTGACCAACTATAAACTGAGGGTTCCCACAACCCCCTCTTCAGGTTTAATAACTTGTTAGAACAGCTCACTGAACCCGAGTAATATAATATATAATTTACTTATGATTTTAAATGTATTACTAAGGATACTTTTAAGGATAAAAATGAACAGCCAGATGAAGAGATATATAAAACAAGGTCTAAACGGGTCTGAGCACAGGAGCTCTGTCCCATGGAATTCGGGGTATGCCACCCTCCTGACACATAGCCACATTCTTTTTCACCAACCCAGAAGCTCTCTGAACTTTCTTGTTTAGGGTTTTTATGGAGGTTTCATTGTGTAGGCATGGTTGATTAAATCACTGGCCACAGTTGACTGGTGAATCTCCAGCCACACCCACATTCCTCCCTGGACATTAGGGGATGGGGCCAAAAGTTCTAGCCCTCTGATCACAGGGTTGGTTTCTCTGGCAACCAAACCCTATCAGGCTAGAGTCTCCTTATAGCATCACTCAGGTGTGGTTTATTATGAAAATTAAGGGGCTTATTATGAAAAGATACTCCTCTCACCACTACCATTCAGGAAACTTCAGGGGTTTCAGAAGCTCTGTGCCAAGATAGGGACAAAGATCAAGTACATATCTTATTATATCACAATCATATAATAGAAAGCCACATCTGTTGCTTTGGGATGATAAAGAAGGATAAGATTAATTCTGGCTAAGGGCTGAGAAACCATTCACAAAGATGGGTTTCAAAGGACATTTGTGTCACTAACTGCAGAACCAGCTTAAAATGGTCCCTTCCTGTTGAACAAGATAGTAAGGTGTTTTTTAGGGACAACGGTCCAAAATCACAAGTCAAGCAGCCAAAGCAGCATGAAGGAGAGAACTTTGACCTCCAGCTGTATCAGCAACCAAAGTCCAACACTCACCCATCCTCCCAACCCCCCCCCAGAAACAAAGGACTGGGACAAAACCTGAACTTGAACACGGGACTGCCTTCAGAAGCCAAAGGTGCCTTGTATAGGAAGATGGCCCAGAAAACATGTTGGTGGCACTTTACCAGAAATGGCCAAGTTCCAAGATCTTCCAGTTAGAACTTGCCCAACCAGCACTTCCACATACCTATTCCCCCAATCCTTTGAAAAACCTTAAGCTCATCCGGAGAACAAAATGGAATAGAGGCACTATTAGGCCTCTCATGTTCCTGGTTGGCACCTTCGCAATCAATAAACCTTTCT
Source organism: Micronycteris hirsuta (assembly GCA_004026765.1). Taxonomy (NCBI): domain Eukaryota; kingdom Metazoa; phylum Chordata; class Mammalia; order Chiroptera; family Phyllostomidae; genus Micronycteris; species Micronycteris hirsuta. The sequence goes on along the minus strand of PVJI01004235.1, from coordinate 52,187 downwards.
TTACTCCAAAGTGACATTTTGAGTTTTGGTCTTTCCAAATGTTGGGTGCACAAACTTGGGTTGGTAACAGTGGAAGTAGACTTACCGAGTCTAAGCCCCATTAGGGCAAAGTCTGAATCCACCATTGTTCTTCACTAGTGTTGCTCATTTCCCAGTGCATGATCCAATGATTTTATCTTTTGGTTTATGGGATGATGCTCCAACCAACTGAGCCACACTGACCAGGGCATGATCCAATGATTTGAAAAGTAAATATGGTGGGACAGAAGAACCCACCAAAGAATGACCTAACAACAACCAAAACCCAATTACACAAAAGTGTCCACATAAACAGGATAAAGGGCATCATCCCTTTATTTTAAGAGCATCCAGCTCAGTGAATCAAGGAGCCTGCACCACTGAGTCTCACAGGTCTCCTACCACAGAGGGCCACTCCACAACAAGGAGTCAAAGAAGATCAATCTAATATGCAGAAACAAACAAGAAGAGTCACCTAAAACGGGGAAACAAAGGAACAACCCCCAATCAAAAGAAAAGGAGGAATCCTCAGTGAGAGTGTAAATGAAATTGAGGCAAACCATCTATCAGACACAGAGTTCAAAATAATGGTTATTAGGATGCTCAAGAAGCTCACAGAGAACTACAAGGAACTTTATGGGAGCTACAAGGAACTTATTGGGAACTACATCGGCATGAAAAGGATATAGAAACTATCAATAAGAACCAGGAGGAAATGAAGAATAAAATATCTGAAATGAAGAATACACTAGAAGGAATTAAAATCAGACTAGGTGAAGAAGAGGATTGAATCAGTGAGTTGGAGGACAAGGTAAAAAAACTCCCAGACAAAGCAACAGAATGAGAAAAGACTCAAAAAGAACAAAGATAGCATAAGGGAGCTGTAGGACAACATGAAGCATAATAATATTCATATCATAGGGATACCAGAAGGAGAAGAGAAGCAAGGAAGAGAAAATCTGTTTGAAAAAAGTAATGACAGAAAACTTCCCTAACTTGGTGAGGGGGAAAATCATGCAATTCCAGGAAGCACAGAGGGTCCCAATCAAGATAAACCCGAAGAGGCCCATTCAAAGACACATCATAATTAAAGTGGCAAAAACTTAAAGACAAAGAGAGAATATTAAAGGCAGCAAGGGAAAAACAGCTAGTAACATAAAAGGGAGTTCCAATAAGACTAGCAGCTGTTGTCTCAACAGAAACACTATAAGCTAGAAGGGAATGGCAAGAAGTATTTCAAGTAATGAAAAGCAAAGGCCTGTTACTGAGACTACTCCACTCATCAAGGCTCTCATTTAAAATGGAAGGTGCCCTGGCTGGTATAGCTCAGTGGATTGAGTGCCGGCCTGTGAAGCAAGGGGTCACTGGTACCATTCCCAGTCAGGCACATGCCTGCATTGTGGGCCAGGTCCACCATAGAGGGTATGCGAGAGACAAGCACACATAGATGTTTCTCTCCCTCTCTTTCTCCCTCCCTTCCCCTCTAAATATAAATAAATAAAAATCTTTAAAAAATAAAATGGAAGGCTAAATAAGGAGTTTCCCAGACAAAAAAAGGCTAAAAGAATACATCTCCACCAAACCAGCATTGCAAGAGATGCTAAAGGGACTGCTTTAAGATGAAGAAAGAGAGAGAGAGAGAGAGAGAAGAACACAAGTACAAAGGGAAAAAATGTCAATGAATAAGTATCTATCAATAATAACCTTAATGTTAAATGGATTAAATGTCCAATCAAAAGACATAGGGTAGCTGAATGGGTAAGAAAACATGACCTGCATATATGTTGTCTATAAGAGACCTACCTCAAAACAAAAGATCTACAAGTGAAGTGAATGAAAGTGAAGGGATGGAAAAAAATTATTCTAAGCAAATGGACATGAATAAAGAAAACTGGGGTAGCAATACTTACATCAGACAATATAGACTTCAAAACAAAGGCCATAGCAAGAGACAAACAAGGTCACTTCATAACACGTAAGGGGGTAGTCCAATAAATGGATATAACCCTTATAAGCATATATACACCCAATATAGGAGTACCTAAATATATAAGAAGAATCTTGGAGGACTTCAAGAAAAATATCAACAGCAACAGAGTCATCGTAGGGGATTTGAACACTCCACTGTCAACAATGGACAGATCTTGCAAAGAATCAACAAGGATATTATGACATTGAATGACAATGTAAATCAAATGGACTTAATTGATATATACAGAATCTTTCACCCCAAAGAATCAAAGTATACATTCTTTTCAAGTGCACAGAGACATTTTCAAAGATAGACCACATGGTTTGACACAAAACAAACCTCAACAAGGTCAAGAAAGTTGAAATCATATCAAACATCTTCTTGGACCACAATGGCTTGAAACTAGAAACCAACCCCAGGAAAAAATCTCAAACACATTCAAATACATGGAGATTGAATAACAGGTTATTAAATAATGTATGGGTTAACAATGAGATCAAGGAAGAAATGAAAAGACTATGGAAACAAATGAAAATAAACATACAACAACCTAAATCCTATGGGACACAGCAAAGGCAGTCCTGAGAGGAAAGTTCATAGCAAAGCAGGCCTACCTAAAGAAGATAGAAACATCTCAAATAAACAGCCTAACCCTACATCTGCCAGAACTAGACAAACAACAACAAAGAAAGCCCAGAGCAAGTAGAAGGAAGGAAATAATCAAGATCAGAGCACAATTAAATGATATAGAGACTAAAAGAATAATTCAAAGGATCAATAAATCTAGGAGCTGGTTCTTTGAAAAGATAAACAAAATCAACAAACCTTTAAATAGACTCACCAAGAAAAAAGAAAGAAGACACAAATAAAATCAGAAATGAAAGAGGAGAAATACAACTGATACCAAAAAAATACAAAGGATTGTAAGAAATTACTACGAACAACTATATGCCAAGAAAGGTGACAACCTGGGCAAAATGGACAAATTTCTAGAATCATTCAATCTTCCAAAACTGAATCAGCAGGAAGCGGAAAACTTGAATAGACCAATAACAACTAACAAATTGAAGCAGTAATCAAAAAACTCCCAGCAAATAAAAACCTTAGACCAGATGGGTTCACAGGTGAATTTTACCAAGTATTTAACGAAGAACTAACTCCTATCCTTCTCAAACTATTCCAAAAATATTCAAGAAGAGGGAAGGCTCCCAACCTCTTTTTATGAGGCCAGTATTATTGTAATTCGAAAACCGACACAACAAAGAAATAAAACTGCGGGCCAATATCTCCGATGAACATAAATGCTAAAATCCTCAATAAAATATTTGTGATTCCGATCTGGCAATACATTAAAAAGGTCATATATCACGATCAAGTAGGATTCATCCCGAGGATGTAAGGATGGAACAATATTAGCAAATCAATAAATATAATATACCACATAAACTAAATGAAAGATAAAAATGATATGATCATATTAATAGATGCTGAAAAAGCATTTGATAAAGTCCAGCACCCATTTGTGATAAAACACTCAGTAAAGTGGAAATAGAGGGAGCATATGTCAACCTAACCAAGGCCATATATGACAAACCTGCAGCCAACATCATACTCGAGGGACAAAAACTAGAAGCATTTCCTTTAAGATCAGGTACAAGACAAGGTGTCTGCTTTCACAACTCTTATTCAACATAGTACTGGAAGTTCTGGCCACAGTGGATCAGACAAGCAAAAGAAATAAAAGGCATCCAAATTGGAAAGGAGGAAGTAAAACTGTTATTGTTTGCAGATGACATGATAGTGTACATAGAAAACCCTATAGTATTCACCATAAAACTACTTGACCTAATAAGTGAATTTGGCAAAACAGCAGGATTCAAAGTAAGTATTCAGAACTTGAGGGCATTTCTGAATGTCAACAATGAAATATCAGAAACATAAACTAGAGAAAAAATCCCATTTACTATAGCAACAGGAAAAATGAAGTACCTAGAAACAACCTTAACCAAGGAGGTAAAAGATCTGTACTTGGAGAACTATAGAACACCAAAGAAAGAAATTCAGGAAGATATAAATAAATGGAAGCATATACCATGTTCATGGATTAGAAGAATTAACATCATTAAAATGTCCACGCTACCCAAAGCAACCTATAGATTCAATGTAATACCTATTAAAGTACCAATGGCATATTTCATAGATCTAAAAAAAATTCAAAAATTCACATGGAACCAAAAAAGACCTTGAATAGCAACAGCAATCTTGAGAAAGAACAACAGTGTAGGAGGGATCACAATACCTGATATCAAACTATACTACAAGTCTACTGTAATCAAAACAGTCTGGTACCAACATAAGAACAGACACATAGATCAATGAAACAGAATAGGGAGCCCAGAAATAAACCCTTGTCTCTATGGTCAGTTAATATTTGGCAAAGGGGGCAGGAGCACACAATGGAGTAAAGATAGCCTCTTCAATAAATGGTGTTGGGAAAACTGGACTGGTATGGCAAAAAAAAAAAAAAAAAAAAAATGAAACTAGACCACCAGCTTACACCATACACCAGAATAAACTCAAAATGGATAAAAGAATTTTAAGTTGTGATACCATAAAAGTCCTAGAGGAAAACACAGGCAGTAAAATTACAGATTTCCCAAGCAGCAATATTTTTGCCATTATATCTTCTAGTGCAAGGGAAATATAGGAAAAAATAAACAAATGGGACTACATCAAATTAAAAAGCTTCTGCACAGCTAAAGAATCCATCATGAAAATGAAAAGGAAACCGACCATATGGGAGAACATATTTGTCAATGATATCTTGGACAAGGGTTTGATCTCCAAAATATAAAAAGAACTTATTTAACTCAACACCAGAAAGTCAAACAATCCAATTAAAAAATGGGCAAAGGACCTTAGCCGACACTTCTCTAAGGAGGATTGCCCATAGACATATGAAAGGATGCTCAACATCACTAGCCATCAGAGAGATGCAAATTAAAACCACAATGAGATATCACTTCACACCAGTCAGAATGGCCATCATAAACAAATCAACAAACAAGTGTTGGAGAGGATGCAGAGAAAAGGGAACCCTAGTGCTCTTTTGGTGGGAATGTAGACTGGTGAAACCACTGTGGAAAACAGTATGGAATTTCCTCAAAAAACTAAAAATGGAACTGTCTTTTGACTGGTATTATACCCTAAGAATCCTGAATTCCAAATTCAAAAGAACATATACACCCCTATGTTCATAGCAGCACAATTTACAATAGCCAAGTACTGAAAACAGCCTAAGTGCCCATCAGGAGACAAGTGGATCAAAAAACTGTGGTTCATTTACATAATGGAACACTACGCACCAGAAAGACAGAACTCCTACCATTTGTAACAGCGTGGATGGAACTGGAGAGCATTATGCTAAGTGAAATAAGCCAGTGAAAGACAAATACCATATGATCTCACCTGTCAGAGGAACCTACTGAACAAAATAAATGAATTATTTTGCTGTGCCACCTCCGTGCATGGCAAAATAGAACCAGAGGCATGGAACCACGGAACTGACCGACAGCGACCAGAGGTGGCAGAGGGGAGTAAGGGTGGAAAGAAGGGAAAGGGCATGTCAAGGAACATGTAAGCATGACCCATGGGCATGGACAACAGGGTGGGGAATGGCTGTGGGAGCGGGGGAGGCTGGGCGGAGGAGGGAAAAGGGGGAAAATTGGCAATAACTGTAATAGAGTAACAATAAAATATTTTAAAAAAGAAAAGTAAATACTGTAGGGGGTTGGGGCGGAGGGAATGGGTGAAGGCCATCATAGGCAGAGAGTAATCTGAGCAAAGGAAAGAGAGAGCAAACGACTTGGTTTTGTTTTCAGGGAAGCAGAGTATGCCTTTTGGGGGATATTGACTGTTTTAAGCTGATTATTTTTAAGAAATGAAAGACTTAGGAAAAACCTTTGACCTTTCCCCTAACAATCTAAAATAATTTAGATAGAGGACCCGCTCTAGGAAGAGAGCTATCATGATATATAACTATGGCAAATGCGAACTGGTGGTAAGAAAGAACCAGCAAGGCGCCTTTACTCCAGGTCCTCTTTGATCCCATTGTTAAAGACGGCCCAGAAAACACTGGTTCACCAGACATTTGCTTTTCATCTCCATCAATTGCCTTCCTGCCCTTTGAAGTCAGAAACCACCACCTTCCCCCCTCCTTAGTTCCTTGACTTTATCCTCGGGTTTATGTTCATATGTAATAATTTGGTTATTTCCCCCTGTCAATCTGTCTCATGTCGATTTGATTATTAAACCTAGCAGAAGAACTTAGAAGGAAAATTATTTTTCCTTCCCCACAGTTTGTTTTTGTTTTGCTTGTTTTAAGTGGTTGTAGGAAGTTTTTATTTGCTGGCCATCCATCAAGAGAAACCATCCAAACTTACTCATGGAAAGCAATTATTATCTATTAATATTTTCACTGCCAACCTGTGTCATTGGGCTATAAATAAGAATCCCTAAACCTCTGAAACCTCTCAGTTCCTTGATAGATACGCACACATAGTGCTGAGGAGAAGACTCAATGCCAAGATGGTGCAAGTCTTCTGGCGGCTTCCTATGCTTCCGTGTAAAGCACAGGGCTCGGAGCGGGGAAGCTACAGATTTCTTTTTGTGGCTTCATGCCTGTCGCCCACACAAACACCAACACACTGGGAGACAGCTCCCTGATTCAGCAGATTCCACTAAAAGCCTGAGACGTGGAGAAAGCTACCCCATAACCCTTGAACACATAGTCAACTTCTTTTTTATTGGAAATGATTTTCCGTGGTTCTGCTATTTATCACTTACAGAATAAAAAACAAAAACAAAACAGAACAGTTAACCTAAAGGTCATTCTCTATGCACAAGGTTGTTAAAAATTAGTGGACTTTTAGTGGGAGTTACTGAAGGTGAACAGATCCCTGGGAGGAGGAGGAATTAGGTGTGATGGAATGCTCCAGCAAGACAGCAATTACGCACAATAAACAAACAGAAACAAATCTTTTTTCAAAGGCCCCTAGTTCCCAAAATTGACATACACAGCCTTTCTAAAGAGAAGATTTACATATTTTAACTATAAATTCAAGTTCAGTAACTGTGTTATATAGAACTGGTTCAGTGGAAGTGTTAACAAGCCATAACTGCAAGTCATTCTGTTCCAGAGCCCTGCCAGTGCTGTTCCAGGACAGCTGTGGGGTTGGAGTGCCTGCTGCCAAGGAGCGAAAGATGTAAGAGTTTGGTGAAAAGGGAAAGGGTTTGTTTATTTAAAGGTTATACGAATTTAGAATAATGGTATATTTCTACTGTTAAAAGTACCACTCCCTTTAAAAATACCTAAAAACACACATAATCCTGCCTCCCTTTGCTAAACCAGGCCAGTTTCATAATATGCCACTCAGAGGTACCGTCTTTCTGAAAAGCAGAAATCTGCAGCTCAGCGTTTGGGGTCACAGTTCGGCTCCAAGCATCCCTCGCAAATCCAGGTGGCTAGGCAGGTCCTGCGCAGCTTGGTCAGCTCTGCAGCCTTCTCCAGTCGGGTCTCCTCTCCCTGCTCTCCCTGTGGCTCCCTCCCTCTCTGGCTTTCAGACCTCCCCACTGACCTCCTCCAGACCTCATGGCAGCCTCTTCTCTTTCAGCCCACCCTTATTTAAATGCTCAGCTTGGAACTTCCTGTGTGACCTCATATCTGTCACCCTCTATGATATGCTACTATTGCCAGTTTCCCAGAGTATTTTACCTTCTTTTGGCTGTCATCTTTAGTCAGGGCAAAAGTTCCCGGCGACACATGGATGGGCATCCACCCCCTGCCTCTTCTGCAGGAGCTGCAGGAGCTATAGGAGCCCCCCCCCCCAACTCCACCCCCTGCCCCAGGCTATGTCAGGAGTCCCTGAACATTCTCACACTCAGTGACATACACAGTTCACTCTGGGCGTCAGCCTCCTCTCTTCTGGAAGGCACAGCTACTAACTTGCCATTGCTATACAATGTATCTCAAATGCTCTACCATCCATTCCTCCCTTCCCCCAATCAAGGGTTGTAAGGGTTGTTCTCCTAGTTTCAGGGGTCTTCTGCTCTGCACCCCTTTACAGTTCTCCCTTCATTCACCTTCCACTTATCTACATTCAATTACCCTTCAAGGACAGCCTCTTTCTGAAGACTTTCCTAATAATTTCACTTTCTGTCCATCTTTTTTCACTCTCAAAACCTAATGTTTATGCCACTCATGTGCAGCCTTATAATAATATTAAATTTTCATGCCTTGTCCACTCAAATAGATTATCAATTTCTTGAGTTCTACACTTTGCATTTATCATAGCAGATTGCATAGCCCATAAAAATAGTAGGACTTCCAAAAATTTGTCAACTATCTCTTATTTTAATACAAATGAAAATATCCCTGACGTTAATCCCCCAAAGAAGCTGGGGTTTAATTAACTCCCATCATGATAAACTTGGAAAGGGGTATTTTTCCATTTATCATTCTGCCTGCTGAAGATAAGATTCTCAGCCTTGCTGCTTTGAACTCAGAGGTGCGCGTTAAACATATTCAAGCAAATTCTGGGATAGCAGGGCCACGCAATCTGCCCAGGGCTTCGTCTTGGTGCACAGCAGCTTACCTGGTGGGTGCTGGGTAGAACGATGGCTTTGCCTCTCCTCAGTGACACTGGACAAGCTTCCAAACCCAGGGCTCCAGTGCCCTAAGCAGGGCACAGCAAAGACAGAGAATCTCTCACTTGCTGAAGGGGAAACACTGCTGCTGACCCCGGACCCAAGAGGAGGGCGCTGCTGAAAAGCTGACTTGCTGTTACTTTACAGAGGGAAGCAGCCACTTGAAATGAAATCTTGGTTTTTTCTTTCTTTTTTTTTTTCAAGGGGGAAAAGGATGTTTCAATGATCAGTGGGTCCTAATTATTTTTGCTTAGAATAAGAGAGAGAGAAAGCTTTTACCTAATTCCAAAGCTGAAAGGGAGGAAATGAAACTATCTGCAGTTGCCTCTGACTGGCTGAGCACCTGCTGTCTGGCAGGCTGCTCATCTCCTCTTGCCCAGGTGGTGTCCCTGTGGGCCAATCAGTCCCTCTGTTCCTTTCAGCTTCTCGGAACAAGTTTCTCCCTTGCCAGAATTCTGCTCTGAGGTCTGCTCACTGTTCTCTTCACCCCCAATCCTCGTTACAGGCCTAAAACTTGAACTTAATTGCCAGGAAACCACATTGGTCAAGAGATAATATATCTAAATGTTCAGAAGTTGATAGGAATTGATACCTTAATATTCAGAAATATTACCTCATTCACTCTGGACTCACAAAGTGTAGAGTTCACTTGAATCCACCAGTTTCAGTGTAAACAGTAGGTCAAATGCCAAAAACACCAAAGCCAGAACCAGACTTCCTACGAACGCTCCCTTCTTCCTCCTTCAGCCAGCCAGCCACCAAGTCCTGCTAACTTAACTTTCCATATATTTCTTGAATCGATTCCCTTCTCTTCATCTCCAGCCAAGGTCCCTAAACATATTTTTCTTTTAATCCAGGCTTAACCCTTTACCCAGAGCCATCCACCAAAGTTGATGCTGTCACTCTGTTGCTCCAAGTATTTCAACGGCTCTGCTTAGCCTCCAGTGTGTATCGGGCTCTCCCCAGTCCGCCACTGCCTCTCATTTTGCCTTCTCATGACACCCACTGCTCCACCTTAGTCTTTCACATCCTCGTGCCTTACCTAATGCTGCTCGCTCCATTGGAATGCCCTTCCCATCTTTATTCACCCCATACCTCCTTCAAGACTAGTTCAGGAATCATGTTCTCCAGCAAGCCTTCCCTAAGGCCTCATATAGGGTTGAATGACCTCTGTATTCCTGCGTGCCACTCTCTTAACATCTGTTGCATTTTGGTGAATGTACTCTTTCTAAATCCATGTCCCTCACTACACGGATTGTACACAGCATTTTTTTGTATCTCTGGTACTAGGTTCACAGTAGGATCTCAATTTTTCTTCTGAATAAATGAGTATTTGATGCTTAAAAGAAATGTTGTTAAATCATGATATAGAAAAACAAAAATTCTATCCTGTGGAGGTCTCACTCTAAAGAGGAATACAAGGGCACCCAACCTCTGACCCCTGATGCTGTGAGGCGCTGTGAGGAGGGCCCGAGGCGGCGACAGGGTCCGGAGATGACTGTGTAACGCTGCAACTGGAGAAGCTGGTCATATCTGGCAGCTCCACAAGAAAGAGGTGAAATGGCAATGCTCCTCCCAACACTTAATTTTGACAGTTGACTGATGACCACCCACCTCCCGGGAAGGAAGGCAGATTAGAGCCCAAGGAGTATCGGAGACCTGGCCACCTTCCCGAGATGCAGGACCCTAGAAGCACAGACGTTTCCATCCTTAGGAGCTTGCCACCTGTGTGCCTATAGACCTCAGAGATGAGCTGAGAACAGAAAAGCATTTTAGTCACTTTAATGATCAAACTATAATTGCTGTTTCGGAGCACTGTTTGGAAACTGTGGCATTGACACCACTTGTTAGTTGGTTTTAGGCACAGGCAAGCTGTTGGTAATAAAAAATGACATTTATGTATCACTTTGTTCCCATGATCCCCCTCGCCTTAAGAGGCCCGGGAAGAGGTGCTGTAAGTTGACACCAGGGGGAAGTGAAGCAAAGTTGGGGAAGAAACTGGAGCCAGAGCTCAGTAAAACTGGGTGTGTACAGCGGAGTAGGACTCGGCGAGGGTGGGTCCAGTGTGGCTTTGAAGGTGGAGATAGCTACCCTGGAGGGAATATGTTACTCATAAACCTTTTACAGAGCTTTGCCTGGATGACAGTGGCAAAGCAATTAAACAGCTGTGGACAGACATGACCTAATTTATTGGTCTTCCAGTTGTCTTCGGTGGAGCCGGTGCTATAGCATAACCTATAACTAAGAATGCACTTTGCTGGGGTGAGGGTTGGGGGTCGGCTGAGAAGAGGGGAGACACAGGTCTTTAAGGAGGAAGAGGCACCAGCAAGTTGACCAAAGGCCAGCTCCTCCCTGACATACTCCCTGCGGGAAAGGCTGCGTTCAGAAGTCCCTGAGCAGCTGAGCCCCAGCGCTTTCTGCTTTGAGGAGTGAAGCACTGATATGCTTAGGGGACAATTTTCAGCAAGCAGAGTTCTCATTTGGCCTTTGGTGATTCTGAAGGGGAGCTGCGAAGTGCAACCACAAGTGCAAATGCAGTGATCCAGCCAGCAACCTAGAGCTACCTTCAAATATTCATGATCCAAAAAGTCGTTTTTATATACCTAAACAGCATCTGGAAGAAAGGAAGAGAGCTACACGTAAAATGCATGACGGCCATTTTAAAAATAGGCTGTAAAAAGTTCTGTTTAAAGGCCTAAAAATAAAAGACAAAACAAACAAAAAAACTTGTGTTGCCATCTGGGCACTGACACAGTCTAAACCAAAATGCTGGCTGCTTAGGGGATTTAATTAAAACCCACAAAATTTTCCTCAGGTTGTCTGGGAGCCTCCGAGGATTCTGTCTCAAGGCCCCTCTGCCCCAGGGTCCCTCCGGCCTGCATGGCGGCAGCACCTCCAGGATGTTCACTGAGGGCCGAGGAGCAGCAAGCACACTGACTGCAGGGAGGGGTCCTGCTGCGAACCTTTGTGAAACGGACAGCACTTGGGTCTCATTCAGATCACCAGCTTGTTTGTGTGTCAGTAGGGGTGAGGCTTGTGGAGATCATGGAGGGCCTCCATCTGACCGCCACATTACTGTAATGGGGTACAGAGCAGGGGTCCCCTGAAAATAACAGAGCATATACCCCACAATGCTTGACCGGGGAAAGAGGGGAGTGGATGATACAGCAGTTAACATACTTTGCATAACAATGGCAAATTAATAGCCGTGCCTTTCCTGAAGGGCAGAGACGGCCACTCAGGGCGAAAGGTGCACATGACTTTAAGAGCATGTAGTGACTCATGACACAGCAGATGCCCACCCCAGATGCCCCTGTGTCACTAAGGACTCCTGCCCTGACTAAAGAGGGGCAGCCAAAAGAAGGTAAAAGACACAGAGGGACTGGCAAAAATGGCAGACGCTAACATACCATAGGAGGGGCTGGATATGAGGTCACACAGGAAGTTCCAGGCTGAGAGTTTAAATGAGGATGGGTGTAGGAGGGTCTGCCACAAGGTCTGGTGTGTAAGGGAGAAGTCATGTGGTCTGGAGTAAGAAGGAGGGGCTGCTGAAAAGCCTGCCTGGGCAAGCTGGTGGCAGAGCTGATGGAGCCACGTGGAGACCCGACAAGCCAAGCAGAGATGCAGGAGAGATGCTTGGAGCTGAACGGTGACCAGGAATGCTGAGCTGCAGACTTCCGCTTTTCTGAAAGGTGGTACCTCTGAGTGGCGTATTTTGAAACTGGCCTGGTTTGGGGGCAGAGCTATGTGTTTTGGGGTATTTTAAAGGGAGCAGGACTTAAGGGCAGAAATCTGCCATTATTCTGAATCTGCACAACCTTTAAACAAACGACCCCTTTCCTTTTTCACCAAACTCTTGCATTGGGAATCACGCTTCTTGGTGGCAGGCAATCCAACCCCACAGCTGTTCCAGAACAGCACTGGCAGGGTTCTGTAATACTACCTCTGCCCCATCACTCATTGCTATTGAATTCCCTTAAAGCTAAGGTAGTAACTTCCCTTTAAACCTCCACGTTTGGACACAGGTCCATTGCCCTGTGCCTGGATCTCTTCACCTGTAGCGCCACAGGCCACGCTGCACAAGTGCCACAGGGGACAGTTGGCATCCTGTGTTTTGGTCCCAGGTCCACACCTGGGTGTAACTATGGTCTTGAAGCTCTTTGGGAAAAGAGAAATATAAAGATCATATCTCACCTTGAAAAAAGAAGGATAATAGTATCTGCCTTAAAAGATATCAGAGAGGATCAAGTGAGCATGGTAGGCTTATATATAAGTATTACATATATTTAATAAGTCACCAGTCAAGTATTCCTGAATCAGGAGAGAGAGAGAGAGAGAGAGAAAAAATGTGAGAGAGATATCTAATTCTTCTTTCTTTTGGCCAATTTGGATTGGAACCAGGCTGCTTCAGCCTTTCAGAAACTCTGGCCTTCCATGTTGCCTTTCTTGAGCCATTTCCTGTTTTCTCACATTGAACATAACCACTCAACAGCCAACGTGAAGAAGCCATGATTATAGTTGGGTTCAAGGAAGTGAGTTCACCAGTCCTGATCTAATCCGCTCAGATGTTACAGCACTTGTGTTTATGAGTAACGCACACTTAGTGGGCAGTAAAACAAAATAAAAACAATGAAAAGTAAAAAGCAATTCTTCCAGTTGCCAGACTAAATAGCTCCAGGGACAGAAGATCCTTTTGATCCTACCAGGCAATTTTAAAGTGGGAAAGTACTAGAAACAAGGTTTATTACATTTGTGTGAGGCATAACCTTCTTGACTGTTCTTTGCTAGGACTCCAAGCTTTCCCCTGCCAAACCACAGGGTTTCCTGAGAAATCCACCATCCCTAAACTCAGGAAAGGCGTGAAGTATAGGGAAGATGTGACAGAAAGCCAGTGCCCAGTGCTCAGGCAGCCAGGATGGGATCCCTCACTGCACTTTAGGATCATCTGGGGAGCTTATAAAAAATACCCATGCCAAACCTGATCATAGACCAACTAAGTACAGTGGGGCCCGGCATTGGTAGTTTTGAGAGCTCCCCAGACAGTGGGCATTTCAGCCAGGTTTGAGAGTCTGTCTTAGCAGAGTCTGCGGGCCAAGACCTGTCATCACTGAAGGCAGGAAAACACAGCAAATGTATCTTAGTGCACAGGTGGGTGCAGAAAGAGGAGAAGCGGAGTGTGTATGTGAAGGCAAGTGCATCCCCTTCCTGGACGGGTAAATCCCAGTGGCTGCCAATCCATCATATCACTTTCAGATGAGTTGGAAGGGCTCTCGCCAATGCTTAGAAAACCCACCCCACACAGTGCTACTGATTTGATGCCTGACTCTTGGGCAGCCCAACCACAGATGGGCTAGAGATGCACCAGGTGACCTGGCATGGACAGCCATGAGCATCGGAATCTGGACCACACGATGTGGAATGAATTGGCCAGCTGAAGAATGCAGCAACACCATGAGAGGGAATCAAATGCGCCCTGGGAGAAGGACGGTGTGGGTTGTGACATGCGAGCTGGTCCCTCAAGCTATCTCAATTCCCCAAGTCCTTCGAATTCCAGTTTCTGTCCATGTGCATCCTTTCTGCAAAGCCCTCTCCACCAATGGTGCCCTGAGTGTCTTTCCCTGAGTGCTCTAAAACCCTGACTCACCTGAGCATGATGGAGAGTATGTAGGAGAATATCCAAAAAGGTGGGGAGAAGGAGTAGGACAAAGAAGCAAGAACATAACAGAACAACTCCCAAAAGGTGAAGAAGCAAAAGAGAAACTGTAAAAGAGCACAGAACGGTTATGAAGAGCAGTGTAGGATAAGGGGAAGGAAAACTCAGGAGAATTTTCTGGCAGGAAAGCAAGCCTTAGCAAATAAGGCAGTGAGAAAAATCAGAATCTAAAGGATGATGAAAAAGGACAACAGGATGGAAGAGAAAAGAAGAGGACAAGAAATTGCCTCTCCCCTGCTCTGCTCTGCCCTGCTTCCAGCGGGCTGCAGCCAGGTACTGCCAGGAGCCTGGAAGGCGAGAAGGGAAAAGCCAGAGTGTTTCTCCTCCTCCCCCGTCTCATGTAGAACTTCTTGACAGTGATTGTCTCTCCCACATCTGCAAATCCCCAGCCAGTTTCTCATAGGGGATCCCAGCCTGTGGGCTCGGATAACACCACCTGCTCCCTTTTCCTTTCCAACCGGTGGTGTGCAAGAGCTGGCTTGTACTGACTCACAAGAGCAGGTTGTTAAATATTTAGGAATTTTGCAAGCCGGTTGTTAAACTCTGGCTAGCTTCAAAATGACCCGTGCTACAAATCAAGCCTTTTTCTCCAGCGGAGCCTGCTACCAGCACACCGCTGCCTCCAGGACTCCCGCTGCTGCCCGTCTCTGGTTTGCTCACTGTCCCAATTGTCTCTCTGCCTCTTGTTATTACCACAGAACCAATTCATTGCGATGCATTCTTTTTTTTTGAATAATGAGTAGTTTCTGTTTTCCTGGTGGGACCCTGAGTCATATGCAGACAATGGTCTCCTGAAGCGCTTTCCCAATTCCCCTGGGAGCAGGAAACATTAAATTGACATGTGAGGCATTGATGTTGCTTGCTTGTATGTCTAGTAATCTTGTTAACTGCTTATCTTTGTGACTAAGTAATTCTTAAAGCACATTCATTTTGCTATAAGTTAAAAACTTACACCACGCTAATAACAGGATATTAGTTTGAATAACAAAAGAACCAGATCTAAATGACAACCAAGTCCCCCGACAGAGACCTCAAGATGGAAGGTCTGAGAAGCACTTTATCTGCCCTTCCATTCTAAATGATAGCTTTGCTGGATAGAGTATTCTTCTCAGATAAGGTCAAGTTCAAGAAGTTCATCATCACCCAGCCTTTATTGTATGAAATGTTAAAGGGATTTATATAAGGCATGGAGGGATATCAACAGGGGAGTGGTAGGGGGAGAAGGGGGGAAAGGGGCACAGAATACGTAGCATAAATGGTAGGTAGAAAACAGACAGGGGGAGGTTACGAGTAGTATAGGAAATGCAGAAGCAAAAGAACTTATGTGTATGACCCATGGACAAAAACTAAAGGGTGGGGAATGGGGGGGTGGGGGTAGAGGGGAATAAAGGGGGAAAAATGGGACAACTGTAATAGGATAATCAATAAAATATTAAAAAAAAAAGATGGAAGGTCTACCCTCAGCTGGGTTTGCTGCCTGGCGCAGGAAACGAGAAGAGGGAGGAAATGGAAATAGGATCCATTCACTATGTGCAATTATATACGTGGAACAAACAATCACATTTCTCTGTATGAAAAGCCTTTCTCTACAATTTCCTTCTTAGTTTCATGAAAGCTGATGCTGTAGCCTTTGCCTCATCAGCTCTTTGTTGCTGTTACTGTTTGGTTGTTTGACGGTCTTTCTCTGAAAGGAATAATCACGGGCCTTCGGCGCAGGTGGCATTAAATAATACAGGACAGTTTGCTAGCTATTTGAAAAAGCAATTTATATAATTATCCATACCTTATAAATCATCTGTAAATATTATAAATAAATATATATTGGATCAGTACAAAGTAAAAAAATGTTTAAAGATTTTAAAAACTGGAGGTGACTGATGATCTATTCTCTAGATAGGAAAACTTTTTAATCTTATAAACCTCCCAAAATGTTTAAAACCTGGCACATTTTATTACAGAAAAAATGGGGGGAAAACCCTTCTATTTTCAGAGAAAAAGAAGTTCCATACAAAGTGAAAGCTAGAAAATATATTGTAGTCAATAGGACAAAAGTCAGTTTCCTTAATGTACAAGGAAACATACAAATCAGTAAGAAAAAGAAACCACACTAAGACTCTGTGTCAGTGTTGGGTGCATTCGAGAATCCGCTCCCTCCAGGCACCACCCCCACTTCCTGGTTTTGTCCCAGGCACCAAAGTGTTCAGTCTCAGGGGGCAGATCTAAACCTAACATGTGAATTCATTCTTTTATTTCTCAATTCCCTTGCAGGCAAGGGTAGCCTTATGACCTGGTTCTGGTCAATGAAACATCAGGGGAAATCTGTTGGGATGGCACCTAAAGTGAATGTGGGTAGTCTACTGGTTCCTAAAGAGTGAAACAGAATTACCGAGTGTCACAGTAATTCTACTCCTGGGTATATGCCCACGAGAAACTCACACCCTGTAAATGAATGTTAATAGCAGCACCATGCACAATGGCCAAAAGATGGAAACACCCCAAGTATTCATCAGCAGAAGAATGGATAAACAAATTGTGGTACCTACATACAATAGAATATCATTCAATCATAAAAAGAAACGAAGAACGGAACCATGCTGCAAGGTGGGTAAACCTCAAAAGCATTACGCTGAGTAAAGCAGACACAGAAAGGTCACATTCATGAGATTCCACTTATATGAGACATCCAGAACAGGTAAATCCATAGACACAGAAAGCAGCGTGGTGGTTACCAGCAATTGGGGGAAGGCAGGAAGGGAGAGTCACTGTTTAATGGGTTTTATCTGGGGGTGATGAAAAGGTTTCTAGCCTTGTGCCCCCACTTGTTGAAAAGACTACCCTTCCTTGAATTGCCTTTCTACCTTTTATAAAATCAACTGGCTACATTTTTGGGAATCTCTTTCTGGACTAAATTCTGTTCCATTAATCTATATACTTTTCCCTTCACAAATACTATACTACCTTGACTTTATAGGAAGTCTTAAGATCAAGTAGTGTGAGTCATCGAATTTTACTTTTTTTTCAAAATTGTTTTGCCTATTCAGTTCTTTTGTTTTTCCATAAAAATTTAAAATTCAGATTTCTAATTGTTCATAGCTAGTATATGGAAACACAATAGATTTTTGTGCATTGATTTTATATTCTACCACCTTGCTAAATTCACTGATTAGTTCTGGGATTTTTTTTTTTTTCGTAGATTTTCTTTGCAGACAGTCATAGGAACAGCTTTATTTCTTCCTTTCTGATATGTATGCCTCTTATTTCTTTACCTTGCCTAGCACTTGTGAGGACCTCAATGAGCAGGAGTGAGATTGCCTTGGTCCTAATCTTGGGGGGAAAGCACTCAGTCTTTCACCATTGGTGCGAGGTTGGCTGTAAGGCATTTGGTAGATGCATTTGATCAGGTTCCATTTCTTCCTTGCTGCGAATTTTTATTATGAATGCATGTTGGATTCTGTTAAATGCTTTCTTTGCATCAATTGATGTGACCATGTGTTTTTCTTTTTTAAACTATTGATATAACGGTTTACAGTAATTTATTTTAAACTATTGAATCAACCTTACTCCTAAGGGTTAAATTGTATCCTCCAGATACATATTCAATTTATATATTGGAATCCTACCCCCAGTACCTCCAAATATGAATTTATTTGGAGACAGGGTCTTTATAGAAGTAATCAACTTAAAATGAGGTCATCAGGATGGGTTCTAATCCAACAGGACTGGTGTCCTTATAAAAAAAGGGAAATTTGGACACAGACACCCACACAGGGAGAGCATTATGTGAAGACTGGAGATACACTGCCACAGCCAAGGAACTGCGGGAAGCTAGGAGATGCCCAGAACAGATTCTTCCCAGGTGTCTTCAGAGGGAGCGGCCCCCTGCTGGCACTTGGAGAGCAGATCCGGAGCGCAGAGCGGTGCTTGCCAGGTTAGCATCCACCCCCCAACCCCCCGCAGCCCTCTTCCTCCCCCAACTGCTGTTAAATGCATTACTTTAAAGTTGAAACCAAAGCAAATTTGATATAAATATGAAACACATCTCTTTCGGGAGTTAGGGAGTTTGGTCACTGTAGCTTCCATTTTACTCTTTCATTATTAGAAAGTCTAACACACAGAGGAATGAGGAAGCTGGTGCCTGTGGTAAGCTAAGGTGATATTTTAAGGACAGCCTTTAAATAGGGCCATTGGCAATACCAATGCGGAAACATTCCTGAGAAGTAGATCTCAAATATCACAGCCTGCGCAAATCACTAACTGCAGAAAAACAGACTTGAATTGCCACAGCCAGGCTCTTAGCAAGCTGGTTCTTGGTTTTGAGACCCAAGTACAGTAACAGGAAAAAAATATATTTTCTGGTGGCTAACCTTAACCTAAACTTCTTTGTCCTTCATGTGGTCTCTCCAGATCTTTCTTTTCCTTACTTTGTATTTCCTCACAGAAGTAAGTTAAGGTTCATTTAATTAGGACTTGAGTTCCTACTCGGTATGTGAGGCCCTCTCTCCATCTCTTAGACAATCCTTGACCATGAGGAACTCAGGACTGATATACAGAAACCAACTGAGTCACAAATACTACTAATTTCTACTACTAACGACTACTACTGAGTCATTAATGCTACTAATGTATAAAACATTATAAAGAAAAGGGCAGACAAACATTCAGGTATTTTTTAGAACACAATGATTTTAAAAGTCTTATTTATAAAGGTTAAAAATGCAAACATTTTTGCATTTCTTTATTATCAAAAGAAATGGTCATATTTTTAATTATTTTATGGCCAGTGGAAATAACAAGAGTTTTAAAGTGAAATGAGGTCAGTGTTGGCTCTGTTGCGAACTAGAGGGGCAAAGTGAGAATAATCACTTTGACTCTGTACTTCAGTGTGGGAGGTACAGAGAGTAAGTGTGGTAGAGCTCACAAATCCAATACCTCCTAGCAGCATTATCTCAGTCAAGTTACTTATCTTCTCTAAGCTGCCTCTGCAGAATGGAGATTTTTAAAAATCTCTTAACTCATTAGGTTGTTGTGAATTGAACGAGATAATGCACACAAAGAGCTTATCGCAGATGCCCTGGCCAGGTGACTCAGCTGGTTGGAGCAGAGTCCCAGGCACCCAAAGTCTGCGGACTCGATCCACTGTTAGGGCACATACCTAGGTTGCAGGTTTGATCCCCAGCCGGGGGCAAGTGCTCAACAAGTATTAGCTATTATTACTGTTGTTGTTATTAGCTTTTGTAAAAGATAAAAGCACGTGCTTTATCAGATTAGGATGAGATAAAAACAAACAAAATATTTAAAAGTGTTATAATATCACAAAGCCTAAAAAGAACACTTTGCCCAACTTGAAGATATTATAGTATCTACCTGTGTTGCCTACGGAGACCAACCCGCAGGAATAAATAGACAGGAGAATGTGTCTGACAGAAAGATCTCCCCCTTGGTTTAAAGGAATTGACTAAATGGGACATCACTGGAAAGCGCATACACCTCAGAGATCCATGGCGCTAACCATTACAGAACACACAAGCCCCTAGGGTCCTCCTGTGACAGCCGGGTGGTTCTTACCGTCCCTTCTCCAGGCCACATGGGGCTCCCGGAGGACAAGGTACATACGTTTATATGGACACTTTCATCTTGCAGGATTTACCGCCAACCAAAACCTTTCATAGACTGAAGCCATCTGGGCAGAATCCATTTTTTATTTTCTGCTCTGTCCTCAGGGCCAACACAATGTCTGGCATTGGCTGTTTCTTGAAAGTCTCTCTCTTAGCCAGAGGCAGATTTCACAGGCTGGAAGAGGTGGGAGCAGGCAGAAAGCTTAGCAGAGACAGGAAACTTGTGTATCTGGCTTTTAATCTCTGCAGGATGCTGTAGCTTCCACCAGCTACCAACCACTTCACGGCTTTGATTTATACAGTCCCTCCGAGGACTGAGTTAGAGCTCGAGGACACTAGTGTAAATCATTCCCAAACAACTAAGTTCCGGAAAAACCCTCCTGAACTGCAGTCTTACCATTGAGCAAAGATAGTCCAAATCTAGACATGCCGTTTTGATTACCCTAGGCTCTGTAACCTCTTATATGTAAACATTTTTGATTTATTGACATCCCCTCTGCGAGCTGACTTGTGGATATAATCTCTGAGTACTTTCCATTTCAGTTACATTTATGAGACGGAGGTGGGTAGGGTGCGGGGTGGAAGTGGGGGTGATACATAGGTAGTTGTATTTACCCAGGACAGTTTTCAGAATCAATAAATTGTGATTCAAATCCTCACCCATCTTTCTTCTCTGTGGCCAGAATGACAGACTGTGCAAGGCCTGAGAATTCATGCCCAAGTGAGTACTTCCAGGAAAAAATCCTTTCCACAATCGAACAGGAAGCAGAACTGTCAGACTGGGTTTTAAGTGGCAATTTGCACCTCTTTAACTGACTCTGATAATATTTCTATAGCAGGAATCTTATACTCACACAACAGACAAATCTAACATGGAGATTACATGGTTCAGAGGAAGGAGAAATCTTGCCTGGCTGGGCGGAGGAAGTCTGAAGTATAGAGGAAGGGAGAGCAGAGTCAGAGGTGGGGAGAGAGGCTCCAGACTGTAGACGTCTCTCACTTCAGCCAGTGCAGGCTGTCAGTTCCTTCAAGTGTTTATTGGAGGCCAATTACATGCAAGCTCCTTGCCCATCCCTGCTCTCCCCTGTCGTCTGAGACATGACATCCTTTACCCTTCCCCTCATCTGCCTTCCCAGAGGCTCCTCAAATGGCATGTGCCCAGGATTAATTCCTGCCTGGCTTGCCACACGTCCTCACCCCCAGGTCGGACTTTCCACCTTGGCAGGGTTCAGGAGACTGCCTCTCCCAGCTGTCAGGGCAGGGTCTCAGCTGCGTAAACATTTGTTGAACATCTGCCGTGTGCAGAAGCTGTATCGAGCCTTAGAGATTCATCTAAAGGAGAAGTGCAGATTTTTGTCCATTTTTCTTCCAGCTGCTGTGCACATCACAGATGTCCTGAAGAAAGTGCAATTATAACATAGACACTATTTTGTGTCCTGCTTTTACACAGAACAATGGCATACTTGCATTTCCCCACAGTCGTATCCATGAAATGCTTGAGGTGTGTATACCACAACAAGGTCATTGGCAATATAGAACTAAACTGTCACACTGGGTGAGATATAATTATCTCTTCGCAATTACCCTTTGTAATGACCGTGCTCTACTGGATATTTAGATTTGAAATTTCCCACTACTTAGCTATTATAGGTAATATTGCAATAAATATCTGAGGCTATATGTCTTGTTTTTCCTCTACGGAATTATTTCCTCAGGAGAATATATGGTATAATGGAAAAAACATAGGCTTTGGAGCCAGACAGATTTAGATTCCAATTCTAATGCTGCCATTTATGAACTGTGTGACCTTGGTACAGTCTCTTAACCTTGCTAAAGTTTGGTTTCTCTTCTGTACAAAGTCAATAATGACACTCACCACAAATGGCTGAGTGGTGGTTGTGAGGGTTATTCAATGCTGATGGGTAAAATAGTTTTGAGATAGAACGGGTTTAAATTCTGGCTCTGCCACTTAACTTGGATAAGATACTCAGTATTTGTAAGTTGTTTCCTTCTCTGTGAAATGCAAATTAAAGTGTGTACCTAATGAGGTTATTGGGAGGGTTAATTAAACATATACATATAACATTCTTAGTACAGTCCCTAGTGTACAGTAAGGGGCCAATAAATGCTGCTATTATTATCATAGTAATTACTATTATCATATAAGAAGGCAGGACTTAATAAATGCTGGTGTGGCCATCCTCCCCACCTCAATCTACTCCTAGTGAAAACTACCCAGGAACTGGGTGAATGGGTCAAAGGGAAGGCATACCTTTATAGGTACTGCGGTACAGTTCACCATTTACAATCTCACTAATAACATGCTGAATCTATCCATTTCACTCCTACTCCACAATAACTTTTCTTACGTTATTTTTAAAGGTGCAACATGGTATCTTGAGGTCACTTCAGTCTCCATTTCTTCGTTTCTGTGAGGGCGAATGTTTTCCCGCGTGTTTGGTTTACTGTTGGCTATCTTCTACATGAATGATTTGTTTCTATCTCTTGCCTGTCCGTTTGAATCTTAGTGTTTTTCTTAAAAATTTGTATAAACTTTATATATTAGAAACATTATAATATTTAATGCAAATACTTTGTTAGTAAGCTAGAGCCGGGTGAGGTCTGGTACCAATGAGGTAAGACCAGGGGAAGTTCTGTGTGTTCAGGAGGACTGTCCTGAACGGGGTTGCAGTCTCCTGCGTGGTGAACTCAGCAGTTCTCATGTGTTTAAACATCCATCTCTGGGTGTATATGGCCCCACATGACACTATAGTTCTATTTTTCTAACTCTAAAATATTTCTTCTTGGTTGTCTTGTAGACTTCTCAACCACAGCACAGATATAACTGAACTCATCAGCTGTCCCTCATCCAGCAAACTTTCCAACCTCCCCCATTTGGCCCCTACTGTCCTACCCAAGAGATCTTGAAGCTGTTTCTCAGCGTAGTAAAAAGGCCTCCCAGAGTCTCAAATAATACTCTTGAATTATAAGTCATGTGTTTTGACTTTTGATTTGGAAAATATGATGATCATACAGATCAAGAAAATAAGCAAAAGAGGCAGCCAAGTTGACATGTTATCTCAGGTGTTTTCTGCATGCCATTACCTGCTATTAAAACAGATGCACATGAGTCAGTAAGCAGAACAACCCCATGCAGACTGCTACCCAGTGACAGGTATTTGATAGTGGGACCCAGGAATTAATCAGGGAGAAGAATGTGTTATACTAGAAACATTTGGACCAAATGTCTACTTTCCTTAAATTATTTTTATATTTAAATGGTGACATTTTTAAAATTGGGGGGGTAATTATTTTTAATAGTTCAATTGTTAAGAGTATAGATTTTGTCTTAGCACCATGGCTTTTTCTATTGGTGTTCCAATTAGGATACGAGCACTCTGAAGTCGGAAACGTGTTGTAGCCTTCTGCTAAGGCCCAGCCCATGGCCTTTGCCACCTACATGTAGTTCCACTTCCCACTGAAGTCAGCTGATGTGGCACCAAGCTCTGCCAAAGAGGAAGCACAAGGCAAGCATCGAGTCAACTGTAAAAAGCCAAAATTCCCTCAAATGAAAATTAAAATAAAAAAACGCTACCTCTAAGGCTATATAGTTCATGAGAAGCCACGTTGATAACATTCAAAATGCAAGCTTCCCTCCCTTCCGATAGTTCCCAATTCTCCCCTCAATTTCCCCAAACATATACCTGATCACTTAAGAAGCCCCATCCTCTGCAGAGACAAGAAATGCTTCCGAGAACACACACCAAGAGCCACCAGTTTCTTACTCCTTTTGGAACGTGTCGAAGAGAAACTGCATGCAGTTCTGAAGTTCTTTCCAGGCTGGGTGTGCCTGTGTATAGTGCGTGTACACATCTGTGGGTGTGGACAAACTGTGTTCACAGACACACTTTTACACTGTTTGAGAAGATGATGGGGTATATTTTTCTAAAGGCAGAATATGATGGTGTGAAATACACACCCTCAGACTTCAAATATTCATTTCTCCCCACAAGAGCCAGGTCTAGTGGAGAAGACAGGGCTTGAGGTCTGATGTATTCTAACTGCTTTTGCAAAGACCAGCTAGGGTTTCCCTGTGTGGAGTATCTCTGGGTGGGCAGTGGCATCACTGGAAAGAGGCGGAAACCTAGAACCCACATCACCACCACCGCTACCAACAACAAAAACATCACTCACAAATAAAATAGCTTTCTAAATTCTAGTCAATGCCACATTTGGTCTGAGAGTGATGCCCTGAATTCTCTTCCACAGTCAACCCGAGAAGGCTTTGGATGGTCTACTCCAGAACTGGTGAGAAAGTTCCTTGAATTCATTCCAGAATTTAACCACACTTCCCCAGCAGAAAAAAACTGGTTAATTTACATCCCAAGTCGAAAGCTGTTGATTCCACCCCCTGGTAACCACAACACTGCATAGTAGGGTCAAGGGTGAAATTCCCAAGCAACTTCCCCACAGCATCACCAGCAACCCCAGAATCCCCGTCCCAGCCTGGTTTACTCCACACGGTTTGGAAAGTTTCTGGAGCTCCTGCCCTTGGTGTGGGGTCCATTTCGCTGCCGATGAGAGGCCAGCTCTCCCAGGCCTCTCTGACTGTCGGCGTTGGGTGGAGAAAGTCTCTGGGAGGGAGAGTATGTTGGGTCCGGAGGAACTGGGTAAGCACGTGGGTGCGCGTGGGCCAGGACTCCGCTCCACGCAGCGCCCTTGTCCCACTTTACCTGTCTGTTTGGCACACGCCTCGCGACGAACCAGGAGGCAACCGAGCACAGCGAGGCAGAGCAAGCGGCTTGTCCGCACCCAGCCTGGACACCCCTCAGGGTTCCCACCCACGTATCCGAGCGGGGGTGGGGCAGCCACTCCTAGGGAAACGCACCGAAGAACGCGCCAGCAGGGCGAAGGTAGGGGTGCGCCCGACCCTGCGGGACCTGAGTCTCGCTCTCGAGCCCTTCTGAGATGCTGTGTGTGGAAAAAGCACCAACAAGGCACCCCAGAGTCCTTAAGAGGAAAACTCATTGCAGATTTCACCTGGCCAGGTGCACTACGGGCGGATGTTGCTCCTTGGGAGACCCCGACAGGTGCCCGGAGAAAGCTCCGCGCCTCCCTCCCCACACGCCCGGGCCACTGCTGGATGCAGGCCCAGGGAAGAGAGAAAGAATTGTTTTGTACCTGATCCTGTCCTTCTCTGCCCTCTGTAGCTCTTCATTTCTTTCCAGCACCTGAAGGATCTTCCTGGCTTCTTCGTCGTTTAGGAAACTGAAATCAAACCCCTGAGGAACTTTCGTCATTTTTCTCTGAGTTGTTAGCTACACTTAAGCTTCTTGGCGTCTCCTGTTACGGTGACATTTTTTAAGATACTGAAAACTTGATCCCATAACCAATAATAAGTCCGCCCCTTTGAAAGTCTAAAACCTCAAACTTGATGAACAGCCCACATCCACGGGGCTCATTTTGACACCACCTTAATGACAAGTTTGTCTCAACCTATCCAACTGAGATGCAAGACTAAAGGAGAGAGGGAACCAATCCCATTCCAAAGGGGCGGGCCCTACCTCGTCCCTTCCCCTTTTTCTCTCCCACCCCCTTTTGTGTTTGTTAAACCAACAATCCTGCTGAGTTCTGCTGTTAATTGAGGCTGAGACTTAAGAGTTGGCCCCAAAGTATTTGTTTCAGCTGTTTGCTCTGAGACCTTCAGCTGGACTAGTAGAAGTGCAAAGGAAAGAGGTCCATGACTGATCCTTTTCAATAAAGGGCCCGTTGGAAGTCGAATGGCTTTATAAGCGCTTTAAACTGGCTGGACGAAGAAAGGTACCCTGTTTGAAAGACCTGAAAGGGCTGATCTCGTTCTGCAGCCTCCGTGAGAAGACCGGGCTGGAGAGCTGAATTTGGCGCGGCCGTGGAGCACCCTCCGTCCTTCAGACACCCTGCAATCCGATTACCCCGCAGAAGTCGTTCTAAGACTTTAGAAAAGAAACAAGAAGAAAGCCCTGGGGCAAAGAATAATAGAAAGCACCTGTTTGTAGTTTTCTATAAGATTTGATCATCTTAATAAGCTGTTTCTGAGAAGTAATACGAGTGACACTTTCAAATACTTAAATCCTCTGACTAAAGCAAAATATAATCCTATGAAACCACAGAAATAGGTTTTCCTAGAAAGTGTTATTCCAAGATATGATGGAACTTTCTAAACATATTCATATACTGTATATATTAAAAAATTATCAAGCCTTTTCTAGAAAACGTTGTTTCTTTGGTCTTCACTTCCCAAACAAAAATAACTTGGTCAGATCAACTTTTCTGCCTCAGAGCCTTAATTTGGTCACTTCTGATGTAGTGGTGTGTAAGAAAAACATAATGTCAAAAATGACTTTTTTGTTTTGGCCTCTGGGTCCTCCACTCACATTTATCATCATTATTTAAGGTATGTCTAGGCAGGTAGCCACTCAAATAATTTTCGGTGGTTGTCTGTTACTTCTATGAAGCAAGAACCAGTTTAGTTCACCAATGTTGTGCAACGTACATTCCTTCATAAATAGTCTCTGTTATGATGGTGGTTTAGGGGTATGCCTCATATACGTCCATTTTTAAAATCCTCACCTGAGGATGTGTTTATTGATTTTACAGAGAAAGAAAGGGAGGAGGTCGGGGGGCAGGGGAGGAGAGAGAGAGAGAGAGAGAGAGAGGCATTGATGTGAGACTGAAACACTGATCGGTTGCCTCCCATATGCTCCCTGACCTGGGAAGGACCCTGAAACCTAGGTATGCGCCCTGACTGGGAATCGAACCCACAACCTTTTGGTGTATGGGATGACACTCCAACCAACTGAGCCACCTGGCTAGAGCTATGTCAATTTTTTTCCACTCATTTGTGTATTCATTTATTCAGCATGCATATAAAACTTTTTTAATGTGGGTGCTGGTGCTTTTTTCCTGTTCCCTGCATATCAGTGACTTGATTTCAACTAACATATACTGGTGTCTAGAGTATGAAGGCATTAAACACTGTGAAGAAGTTAGTCCTTGTGTTTAGGAAGTTTATAGTGCAGTGGGAGAGATAACACAAATAGCAAAATCACTACATTACAAAGAAGAACATAATAGAGATCTAAAGAAAGCTCTATTAGAGCACAGAAAGAAGCCAGTGCCAGCAGAGTGGATTGGGGGAGGGCAGAGCATTTGGGTTGCAACATGAAAGGTCAGGAAGAAACGGAGGGTGGTGGTGGGAGGTGTTGAGTCAATTCCAGGCAAGGAGAACAGTACACTGAGTAGCTGAAGTATGCTCTAGAAATCTCGTCGTTTTTCAACTCCTCTGACTGATTGCTAAAGTGAGCAAGAACTGGGAAGCTAAAAAGTACAGGGACACATTCAGGAATTGGTAAGTGATCTGTTTTGTATAGAGTACACATTCTCAGTAGGAAGGTGTTGCCCCTAATGGAGCAAAAATTGGTTCATGGAGAGTAAAAACACGTAACTTTTAAATATAAAGCACAGAACATAAACATATGTACAGTACATAAATAGATATACAGTATATCGGTGGCAACAACATTGTATGAGAGGGGTAATTAAGAAAAAAATCCTTAGAAGGCTCCTTAGGGGGGACAATAATGAAAAAGAAGTTGAGAAACACTGGGCTAGTGCATAGGGCACATGGAGAGCAAAAATGGCTGAGACCCGACTGTGAATGCTTTGCTAAGGGACCTGGACTCCACGTGTAAGCAACAAGGAGTCAGCACAGGTTTTGAGGATGACCATGATACGGCTGAAATGGAACGATGTAAAGATGAGAGTGGTAGCAGCAGTAAATAAGGAAGCGGAGAGTGAGGATGGTGGCAAGGACACCACTGTGTTGGAATGCTGATGTCGGAGACAGAAAGAGGACCTCAGCTAAAGCAGTGGAAGTGGGAATAGAAAAGACGGTTGGATTCCAAAGACATTGGCTCGCCGGACTACTAACACATTCAGTATGAGTGTTAAGAAAGAAGGAGTCTCAAAGATGATGCAAATTTTCAGGAGAGTGTCTAAAAGGAGAGCAGTCTATTTGATGATACGAGAAGCATATGGTTTGTAAAAAGATCGGGAGTTCAGTTTTAGACATAAAGAGATTGAGGAACCTACAAGTTAAGGAGGTGCTCAGCGAAAGTGAGAAATGTGAGGCTGGAATTCTTAAAACTGGAATGGAGAAGTAGATTTGGAAGTCATCTGCTTACAAATAACTGCCTAAACCCTGAGACTGGGTAGGATGGCCAGAGAAAAGGGTGCCCCACACAGAGCTGAGAGAGAGCTGAGGCTCAGCTCAGATCCTTGAACAACCACATCGCTCACTGTCACCAAGGCACGCTTCAGCTCTGGGTGGGGCACAGCAGGACATCCAATGGAGAAAGTTTTAAATTGAGGTTTTATAATGAACAATTTGCAAGGCATTGGAGGTTGTTTTACAAACATACAGGATAATTTCTGTAAGCCTAGAAACGTCATGCTTTTAAAGTAAAAATAATTATTTTTTAAAGATTTTATGTATTTACTTATTTTTAGAGAGAGGGGAAGGGAGGGAGGGAGAGAAATATCAATGTGTGGTTGCATCTCACACACACCCTACTGGGAACCTGGCCAGCAACCCAGGCATGTGCCCTGACTGGGAATCAAACTGGTGACCCTTTGGTTTGCAAACTGGCACTCAATCCACTGAGCCATATCAGCTGGGGCATAAAAATAATACTTAAAGTGTTGTTTGATGGACTCATTCAGCCAGCTCTAAGTCACTATTTTTTTATTGTTGACACTATTATAGATGTCACCCCTCCCCCTCCTTTTTCCACCTTAGTATCTGGTAACCCTGGCAACCTCCTGCCCAGCCTCCCAGCTAAAAAGATACTCATCAGTTTTGTTTTTAGTCATAACAGCTGGATAGATAGCAATAATCTTTAGGACTCTCCCATAGTCCCCTGTTTTTTCCAGTCTATTGGCCAACTTTTTAACAGAGGGCTTAGTTTTTTTCCCTTCCGCAACAGTTCACTCAGCCAAGAGAAATGCTGATCACATACTTGCTTGAACATCTGAATTTTTGTCACCTAAAGTCACTTATGCCCCCCAGTAGGTCATTAAAAATCATCTCTGTAGCTTGGGGATCATTTTTGTTCTTTCCACAGAGGATATCTTCTCTTCCTGCAGCTCTGAGGTGAGTTTGTGGGGCAGGTTTTGGTTCAACAAGCAAATACAAGTCAGCTCAAATGTAAGTTGCTGGCAACGGGCTTTTACTAGTAAACAAGAGATGTAAAACCCTGAGAAGGGAGTTTGCACAGTAGTTCATTTCAGTTTTCACTGTTCTAGTAGTTCACTGAATAGGTTTACAAATCTAGACAGAAAACTCCCTTTTGGGTTTTCCTGAGGCTTCAGGTCTGAATCCACAATTATGGAATAAATATTCCATGAAGAACAGAATTTAAACTCTCTAAATGTTAGTTTTTTGTTAGTTTTTGTTTTCTACAAAAGCAATAATAATAACAGAACCAACCTTATAAGATTATTGTAAAAATTCACTGAGATGATGCAGTAAAGCAATTAACAAGGCTGATGCCTAATAAATGGTACCTATTAATATTATTTGCACACAAAGCAGCCTACAATTTTAAAAGTAACTTTTTTTTTACTACAAAAGTACTATGTATTTACTGGGGTTTGGGGAAAACTGAAAAATAAAACATAGGAGTCAAATTGATGGAGATAAAAAATCTCAGCTTTTCTAATGGTAAGTTAATGGAAGAATGTGACTTAGTTCTACAGTCAAGTGGGCTCACTATTATCATCACCAGCAAGTCTAAACCTTGGCACAGACCACCAGAGGGAGATTTGGGTCTGGGAACAGAGATTGTTGGTGATAGGAAGGTGGTAGAGAGCATGCCCACCAAGTGCCTCTAGCTTTCTAATAGGTTAGTTCTAGTCGGTCAAAAAGCGTGAATCATGGAATTTCATACCATTACCATTCTCCAATCAAATGATTGACTCCTCTGTCTACCCTGAGGAGGAGCGAGTAGGGATCAGATAGAGAGGCTGGGAAATTACTCTAGTATGGAGGCCTCCTCCCAGAGAGGTGAGGGACCGGTTGTTCTCTCAAATAATGGGCATCATATAAAAATGTAAGACTATGGAAAAGAGAAAAAAATGACCAGTTACCTATAATCCATCTACTATTTTAAAAATATTTTCATTGCTATCCTTATATAGTCCCCCTTTTTCTATGTATCTAATATATTATTAAACAATTTTCTGTAAGGTTACTTCATATGGCTGCATAGAGCTCCCTAGGATAAAGGCCCTTTGAGTAATAGAAACACTGTGGAAGATTCATGAAGACTCCTGGAGCATTTAAACAGGTCACTGGGCCTATCTGAAACCCTAAGTATCATCTAAAGCAAGGGGACCGGAGCCTCCTCTCTTTTCATGTCAGAAGTCAATACACGTGAGGTCTAGATACCGAAATCTACCTGACAATCCTTACTAAAAACCAGCAATCCTTACTAAATCAAGGAGCTGAGCAACGCACACTTATTATTCATCCCAGTCCCAAACATGTGGTTCTGCCCCACCTCACACCCTCACTGTGAGGGGCTCTCAGGGTCCCATTGCCCCTGAAAGATGAAGGAGGAAGGCAGTGGACTCTGAGATTTGCACCAACACCCAAGACTCTGCTCCAAAACTCAAAAGAAGTGCAACGTTTTCCAGGACATTATATGAATCTGTTGTTATCCTGATAGCAACACCTGGAAAAGCCACGTCATTAAACAAACGCACAAACCGTAAAACACAGCCCAGTTCCCCGGTGACTGTAGATATAGGAAAAGTCCTAAGAAAGTGGCTAGTAAATTAAAAGATAGAAATATATTAAATGACTAAGTGGATTTTATTCTGGAAATGCAAGAATATTATAACATGAATGTAGTTTAACTTAGTATTTCAAAGAAAGTATACTGTATGATCAAGTGTTCTTTGATATTATAAAATTCAAGATTGCTTTTTGTTTGAATTCAGCTAAATTAAGTTAAACTAAATTTAAAACCCTGATTCTTAGGATTAAAAGGATGCTACTTCCTTGGCATTGTAAGTAATGTCTGTCTCAGACAATACCAGTGCCATAATTCATGGTGAATTAATTAAGTAAAAAAAAAAATCAAAGATACCTGGTATTACCTGTATTAGGTGACATTATTCTGTTAGTTCTAGTTGATATAACAAAAAAAGAAAAAGTAATGAGTGTAACTCTCAGAGAATTGACTATAGATGATGATTATCTACTTAGAAGGAAATCCATTTGAAAACAAGTAGAATTAAAAATACTAGACATAGAAGTGACCACTGTACTGATTCATTTAACAATTAATTATGGAAAGTCTGGAATGTGTAGGAAAATGTAGGAATATATATATACACAATGTTAACATAAAGACGTTCCTGCCCTCCAGAACATCACATGTACTAGGCCAAGGGAAAAAAATAAGAAAGAAATCAACATAAAATCAGAGCAGGATAAGTGAGCCGGAATGGGAGCTTGGTGGTAGGAGGGGTGGCGGAGCGTGGCTCCAGCGAGAGGATCAGGGGAGGCTCCGGCGAGGGGCCGACGGCGCTGAAACCCGGCGGCTAAGCAGTCAGATGTGAAGAACAGGGAGAATAAACGTACAGACGCCCTCAAAGTGACTTAAATATGAATAAAATGTGGCTAAAAAACAGACTTATATGCTATTTATGAAATCTTTTGAACTTGCATCATCTTCATAATCCACTGGGTTCTCTGACCCAGGTTGTGGCTCCTTTGCTCAACCTGTTACGTGGCAGGCCTGTGCCAGCTGCTGGAAGCACAAGGAGCAATGACACACAAGGTGTCTGTCCTCATGGAATTTACATTCCTGAGGGAAGAAACAGACAACACCTACATAGCTAAATAAGTAAAAGATTAACTAAGCGTAGGAACTGCCATGAAGACAATCAACAGGTTGATGTGACAGGGAGTGATCTTGGAGGAAAGGAGACAGTGTTCCATGGGGTGGCCGAGAGGACCACCCTAAAGTGACATTAAGTAGAGGGCTGAGGCATGATGATTCAGCCTTGGTAAGAACCAGGACAAGGGCTTTCCAAGCAGAGTCAAGTGCAAAGATACCAAGGCAGGGAAGACACTGACAACCTCTGGGCTGATGTCTCTGGACCACAGTAAATATGGGGCACTGGTGGGGACAGGAGGGACAAAAAAGATGGTTGGAGAGAGAGGCATGGGCCTGACCGTAGGAGGCAGTTAGACCAAGGCGAGGGAGTTTAGGTCTCATTCTAAGGGTGTGGGCTGGGAGTCAGGAGGCCTTGGTTCAAGCCCTGGCTGTACGATTTAGTAGATGTGTGTCCTTGGATGGTTATATCACTTCCTTACATGTGAAATAATAGTAATAATTGTACCCGCCACATAAAGTTGTAGCCTCTTCACACCAGGCTGGCTTCTGGGATAAGAAAGGATTTTTAGATGCTATCTCCTCTTTCCCCAGCTCCAAACTGGAGGGAATCTTTCTTGTGGGCAGAACTTGCCTCAACTCACTTGGGACATAAGGATTAAAATAGTTTTAAATTAAAAATATAGCATGATGACATCAAAGCAGTAAGAGGAAAAAAAGGATATTTATAATCTTATCATCCTAATTCAAAGACTATTTTTCCATATTTGAATATCTTCCTAAAGTTCTTGCCCAT
This sequence comes from Micronycteris hirsuta, assembly GCA_004026765.1. Lineage (NCBI taxonomy): Eukaryota > Metazoa > Chordata > Mammalia > Chiroptera > Phyllostomidae > Micronycteris > Micronycteris hirsuta. The sequence continues at coordinate 19,426 of PVJI01004235.1, read as the reverse complement.
ATGTGTGTACATATAGTTACAGAAACAACCATGTATGTACATATATTTGTAGCTCAGTTGTTATCACATTGAGCATAGTTTGATAAAGGATCTTGCTAGTTACTGAAAGACCTCTGTAGAAGATGATTTTACAATCTATTGGTATCAAAAAATGTTTTTGAAGGTTCTTTGAGAACTTTAAAGTATTTTACAGAAATAAGATTATTGATGTTTCTTATAGTACTTCAGTAACCAGCTGTGTCATTTTACAGTGGTCATTCTTTGAAAATTCTTTTTTAGAGTGATTCTGCCTACTTCCTTGTGGTTGCTTTTCCCTTTGGAAGACAGTGCCCTTTCAATAATAGTCTTGTGAGCACATCAAATGACACCTGGAAAATAAAATTTTCTGTTTGTTATTGGGAAATTTTCTCATCAGTAAAAAAAACAAGGTAAGTGACAGCACCCACAATAATGACTGGAATAGAGACTTTGGTAACTATTGCCAACTGGAGAGACAGAATGCAATCCCTACTCTCAGTAGATTTTAAAAATCCTCAGTAACTTACTTCTTCAAAATCAAAGGCCTAGATTTGTTTGCTCCCATGGTACTAATCCATTGAACTTGATTTTACTCTTTGAGTCCAGGAGATTGCTCTCTGGGTAACTTGGAAAGGAGGAGGGAGAAGAGAAGAGACACGTCCCTAGACACCCTTTGCAACAGTGCATGGACCAGAGAGAAGAGCGGGGCAGAAAGGGTCAAGGAAAATCCTAATATGAAGCCTCACCTCAGCTTCTTCCAAGCCTTGGAGATGTCCACTCAGAATGAAATGAGAAAGATCGAAAGCTGCATCTTCCTTCCCCCGTCCACTGGTGCACAACAGCCTCTTTGCAATCTTTAATTAACTAAACCATATGGGTAATTAACAAGCCATTTACATAAAATCAAGTGGTGGCTCCAACTAAACTGGAAGTTTTTCTTCCTCTATGTATTTGAAAGAGAGTTTATTAACATATTTGGATTTTTTTCTCTGATTAAAAAACCCGGGTTTTAAACTAGATAAAATTGTTATCCTTTCTGTGTGACTAGCACAGTTCTAAGTTATCTAGTTCTTCAAAACTTGTATTGTGATTTAAGCAGGGAAATGTTCATTAAATAGAATTTGATAATTTCATTTCTTCTTTCTAAATTCATTACCAGGGCCAGCTGGTTGGAAGACTTTAAGCCGATCTAAGTAAATGCTAATTATGGCCTCCTTAACTTAACCTTCATAACTACTTTGGGTGTATTCTAATTTTGGGACCTTCATTGTCTTTACTAGTCATTTGTCCTGATATATGTATGGGGCATGCTTCACACAGTACATAAACCACACAAATTTCAGGGTTGAGCCATCAACTTCACTGTGAAACCCAATTGCTTTCCATGGTTATGTATATATATATTTTTTCCTTTTTTTTTTGAGCAATAGTGGCAAGATTTATTGGTGGGGTGGGGAGGCAGTGGCACAGAGCATAGATGCCCCTGAAGACGCTGTCTCATTTCCTGATCCACAACCAGGTGGCTCAGCTCCATCTTGCTGTGGTAGAAGTCCAGCCTCTGGGGCCTCAGACCTGCAGCTGTGCCCGTCAGGCCCTGGAGGGCCAGGGCACCCAGTTATTTTGTTGTTTCACACGGTTAAAGGTTTATTGTTGCTACAGACTGAATGTTTGTGCCCTCCTGCTCTACCCTCAGCTCTGAAAATTTCATGTTTTGAAACCTAAACCCCAAGGTGATGTATTAGGAGGTGGGGCCTTTGGGAGGTGATTACATCACATCACGGGGATGGAGCTCTCAGGAGTAGGATTAGTGCTCTGGAAGAGACGCAGAGGGCTCCTAGGTGCTTTTCCTTGTGAGGACAGAGAGTAGTCTATGAATCAGAAAGTGGTCCTCACCAGACACTGAATCTGCTCTCCCCTTGATCTTGGACTTCCCAGCTTCCAAAACTGTGAGAAATAAATTTCTATTGTTTATAAGCCACCTGCTCTATGATATTTTGTTATAGCAGCCTAAATAAGCTAAGACAATTGCCAAGAGACAAGTTGGATTAGTACAATGTTATCAAGTGCCTTCAAACAGCATAATGATACATAAATTTCTTTTTTTACACCATATTTATTTTGTAATCTCAACATTAATGCAGTTGAAAATTTGTCTTTATAATATTTATATTTGATATCAAGTACAAAAACAAAATTAAGTTGTTACAAAACCCATCATAACTTTTAATCTCAATATGCAACATAATTCACGTTATTAAACACCAGAAGTTTTAACACACAAGCACCTTGGAAAGAACATAAGTTTCTAAATATAAGCACTTGAAAACACAGAAGGTTGTTGCCATGCATCAAGAAGCATGCCAAGTCCTCTAGCTAAGCCTGCGGGCAGGAAAGAACTGTCTGCAACAGAGGTGCTGCCTTCGGTTAATAGGATAACCCTGCTGGAGGTAAAAATAGGCCACATATGCTTGTTGTGCCTGAGTTAAAATATCAAATTTGAGTGTAATCGAGCAGAAACGAATACTCTCTTGGAATACAGTAACTTCTGCATCTTGCTGAATCCTGTTAAACTAATTATCATGTGGATAAAAATATGCCAGTGCTTTAATCAACTCTGTTGTAAAAGTAATAATCACATGATGGTATGTATCATATTAGATATTCTTCTAGTCAAAGGGTTTACTGGACAATTTAAAAGAATTAACAGCATACTTCAACTAATAGTCATGTGGGAGAAAATGCACTTAACATATAAAGAAATGCAAACCAGAAACAGTGTCCCCAACACTGACTAAGAAAGATCATGTAAATTTATGACGGCATAAGGAGCAATCCCAGCATATAAACAACAATTTATGTAATAACAGATGCCCTTCTTCTTCCAGGCCTTTTTAAAAAAAACCGCAAGTCCTCAAATTCAATCAACATTTATTCCTCAAAGCTGTTTTCTCTGGGTATAAAATAGTTTTGTAATTTTAAATCTTTAATTATGACAAATAGCAAAGCTGTGGAGACTTTGATCTTTTTGCCTTAAGTGTAAATATTTGAATACAAAATAATAGACTCTTTACATCTCTTTTCTATTTGTTTTTAAGGCTGGCTTAACTACAATGATATAGTAAACATTTAACGTGCTTCCTTCCATGGCCTATCAGTTTGCCCACGGAAACACTACTTGCATACTAGATCCATTTTCAATGCATGCATGCATCCATTCATCCACCCGTTCATCCATTCTGGGTTATTTCATTCATTTACTTAGGAATATTTTGTTAATTCAGTCAATCAACAAACATTTTTTGAGCACCTGCCATGTGCCAAGCCCTCTCCTTAAAGTTCTTACTTTTAGTTTAATGTCCTCCAAGTTCCTAGAGCAGTCATTTCAAGCAGTTATCTGCCCTCATCTGCTACACCTCTCTTTTGAAGACTGTCTTCTGTACAGGTCCATGTTACTCACCAACTTTCCAGAAAGACGGGTTATGTGCACTGGAAGGGCTTCCTTCTGTGTAACTCCCTGACTATGGTCTTTGGACTCCCACTTCGCGAAAACTGTCTTTAACACAAAGCGGGTTATAAGGGATCAGGAAGATATGAAAGGCAAAACCAAACCCAATGCCTACTACAAATACTGTGCAAATTTTATATAATTTCCCAGGCAGGTTTAAAAATTAGATTTCAATGGGTAGAATTTTTTTTGCGTGTGGGCTAAAATATTTTAAAACTGGACAGAATTGTCCAACATTGTAGGTGTACTAAATGCTGCTGAATTTTTCTATTTAAAATGATTAATTTTATGTGAATTTCACTTGAATAAAAATGTTTAACATTTATATTTCATTGTTTTTGTTTATTTTAAAAAATTGTAAACCTCCCCATCTTCACCCTAGTAGTTTAGGAAATAATCTAAATACAAACTCAATGTATCAAACATAATGTCATTATTAACTCAATCTTCTTAAAATGTAAAGCTTAAGTTTAGCCCAGCAGGACAGTATTAAGTCGAAGGAATGGTTACCACATGCAGGGCACAGCCACTCTGTCCTGATTTATAGCCTGTTTTTTCCACATGACTCTGAGTCCTGGAACAAATATGACCGCCACCTGTGGGCGGAGAGAGCCATTCCCACTAACATCTAATTACAGTGAGGAGCCAGCTTCCTTAAGGATTAACTTGGATGAAAGAAAGGGTGTTTCTAGAAGAAGCAAGTTCAGATTTCAGAAATTTAAGGAAAAAGATGGCTGGGATTCTGGGACGACGTTGGGGAAGTAGAACAAGGCCGTTATTATAAGCGAATACACATTTGGGGTGTGTCCAGTGCCCCGGGGCAGAGATGTTCTGATGATACTTGATCTATTTTAGGCTAATTTTTGAAGGTAGGCAGTTATTTTTGCTGTATTTAATTGAGAGAAGGGCTGAATGTCTTTGCTGGTTAAAGAGAACCTGTTTTCCTTTCAATTCATCTTTCCCTCATTACTCTCTCATCCTTTGTGATTTTCTGTATTTATTTTATGAATGTTATTATTGAAAATTAGGACTCAGAGAAAGAATTTTCCTACTGAGGAGGTCTGGACCCCAATCCCTTTTCTATGAGCAGGTATCCTAGTTTACAGACGATGAGTAGTTTACAGCCACAGGAATGACGAGGAGACAAGCTGTAAAGAAGAGCACAGTGCCCAGAAGACTGGCCTGGAAGTGGATGTGCAGGCCAAGGAGAGTGCCGGTGACAGGTCCAGAGGGCACTGGGTTAGAGGGAGGAAGGCAACACAAGAAGTGGCCACCACCTCTGTCCCAGGAGAAAATCTGGGTCATGAGAACAAAAACAGTTTTTTGGGCAAAGAGGGAAGGAAGGAACACTAAAGAAAGTCTGTAAATGTATAGAAAATTTTGGTAAAGTAAATAAAGGTTTCAGAGATTATATAGTAAACCAGTCAGAGAGATAAAGCTGAGTTGCATGGAGCTGAGTTGGACTGGACTAGCTTGGAAGAGACTGGGAGTAAAGAAGTGGTCAGTGGACAAGAAGGACATTACCCAAGAGCCAGATCACAGAGATTGACATGGTGTTTCAGAAAGTAGAAAGATGCTGGGAGAAGAACATCAAACCAATTACCCCTGAAGTTCCTGATGGGGTGGGGTGTGACGGAGAAGCACCTTGAAAGGGTGCCTCAAGGTAGCAAACCTTCTACTGCTAATGAATGTACCTGCTATTTCCAAAATGAATTTATCACAAAAGTAGTGGCCTTGATGCTTGGATTTTTCTCATCCTTTAAAGACTCAGTGTCTGAGGCACACTAGCCTGAGGTTTACAGTGAAAGTGCTAGAAAATATGTCTTAGTAAATCATAGGAGGAGATGTTATTCTTACAAAAATTAAACTACATGATATATTACAGCAGTGGTTCTCAACTGAGGGTGATTTCGTTACCTCTGGACAACATTTGGCAAAGTAAGTAGCCCTTTAAGACACAAGTCTGAAATCTTCACTCAAGCACTTTCTTCTACTGGCAAAGATAAATAGCAGCCCAATTCTCCCATATGCTGGGAAGGAGCTGTGGAAAATCATAAAGGACTCCTCCCTTCTGAACTCAGCAAATGTACTCATTCGTCACGAGGGGGTGCTTCTGGCATCTAGTGTTGGGGTCAGAAATGCTGCTGAAATCCTACAAGTACAAGCCAGCCTCTTATAGGCTCCACTCATTGCTAACTCTGTCCTTTGAAAAGCTACTCAATTTCTCTGACGGATGGAAATAGACCAAGCCTCTTGCCATGACCATCCTTTGGTGGACATATGTTATAATGAATCATTCTGAAAAGAATAAATAGAAATGCAAATGCAGTACACCATCCAAGGCAGTGATGGACATGACTAACAGCCCCACCCCCCCCACCCCCACCCCACCAGCCACGCTGTGTGTGCCTCTGCAAAGGGCCTCCTCACCTTCCTCCCAAAGGGCGGCTGCAGCCTTTGTGCTGGCCCTCCCAGCCTCCACCTTCAGCTCTTTATAACTCATTTTCACAATGGAAACCAGACTTGTTTCCCTAAAATATTATTCTTGGCATATGGCTGCCCTGATCCGCAATCTGTGAGATACCGGCATCACCTTCTACACGAATCCCCAAACTGCCTGCCTCTAAAGCCCCATCTTCATTTGACCCTGCTGTCCCTCCAGACTACTCCAGTCACTTGGATTCCTTGAGGTCCAATTTTCAAAAAATTTTAAAAGAGAAAAGAAAAAACACATTCATTTTTAAAATTTATAAACCATCGAAAGCATTTCCATTTACCCTCACAGACTACCAAAATCTTAAATGATGGGCTTCTCATTGTGATCATCTAAGGGACATCAGATTGAGTCTCAAGAGAAACAGGAGAGGCTAGGAGATCTAAAAATAGAGCTTCTGTGGGAATACTTTGAAATATGAACTTGAGAATGAACAGAAGCTGTTCCAAACAATAAACTGATACAACACAATGTAAAATATTAATAATGAGAATGTCACTATCCAACATAAGATTTTAGAAAAAGGGAGGAAGAGCCTCATTTCTGTTTGTTTCCTTTGTTATCGGCTTGTCACGTACATGACTTGAAGAGCTAGAAGAACTGAGAAATAGAAGGAATATTTCTAGAATTATTTAAAAAACTTACTTAGACTTATATTTATTAAATATCATATGGTTTTTAGTATAAAGACGATATGAAGTCAAGTGGAAAAGATTCCATCATAATTTTTCCTCATTCACTGTACAAAATACCCACCAAACAAACATTTGTGCTCTGTGCATATCTAACAGAGTAGCAAACAATCAGAAACCATGTCGTTGTTGGTACTTACATGTGGGCAGCTGGAAATGATGCTATGACTGGCATGGTGGCTCTAGAATTTGCTAATAATTGTCTTTGTTTCGTTTGGCTCATATATATGCTCTTCTAATTTGCATGTGTAATTACCTAAATGCCATGTAATTACCCACTTTCCTCACACAGTAATTTATACATGTGAGGAATCCCTCCTCTTCACTAATCTTTCATGACTCCACCCACAATTATATCAAACAAGATCACATGTCTGCCAACTGCCTTCTCTTGGACCAGATCTAGGGACGTTTCTTTAGCCCTGGGACTCTGTCTTATTATTTTTCAGAGCTCTTCCCCATGAACGAATTTTAAAATCTTATCTTCATTGAAGAAAATTGTATCCTGGTATTTCTGGAAAATCACACGTTTCTAGCTGACCTCAGTATATCCATTTGTTGTATCTTCTTTATTAACTAGTATTTCTGAAAGGATTATCTGAAGATAAAAATCAGCTGGGTTGCTCATTAAAAATGCAAATTTCTGGGCCCATTCAGAACAACTGAATCAGAATCACTGGTGGTAATCAAGTATCTGCATTTTTTATTTAGTATTTTTAAATTTATTTTTAATTGTGGTAAAATACATATAACAAAATTTACCATTGTAACCATTTTAAGTGTACAGCTCATTGGCATTAAATATCTTCATGTTTTTGCACAATCATCACCACCATCTATCTTCAGAACTGTTTTCATTTTGCAAAGCTAAAACCATATTCATTAAATAACTCCCTTCCCCCCACTCCACCCACCTCAGTCCTGACAACCATCGATTTACTTTGTCTCTATGAATTTGATTACTCTAGGTACCTCATGTAAATGGAATCATATAGTAAGTACCAGCACTTGTGTTTTTATGACTAGTTTATTTCACTAGCAGAATGTCAAGTTTTATCCATGCTGTGATATGTTCCAGAATTTCCTTCTTTTTAAAGACTGAATAATATTCCCTTAAATGCATTTAAGGAACATACATTTTAATAAGCACCGGAAGGTAATTATATATAATAAGGTTTGTAGCCACAACCAGATTTTTTGGTGTTCAAATTGTACCTTCCTAAAGTAAAGATTTGGAAGGTTCTGCTCATCACCTCATAATAGTGTGGTGCAGAAGAAAGGTGCTCTTGTGATGACTGAATTCTGAAAATGGACATTCAGGATCTTTGACTTGGTAATATTATTCTATGTAAGTGGTTCTCAACCAGGGGCAATTTTGCCTCCCAGAAGACATTGGCAATGTCTGGAGATGTTCTTGATCATCAAAACTCAGGGGTGTGGATAGGGATGCTACTGGTATCTAGTGGGTAGAAACCAGTGATGATGTTAAACATCCTTCAATGCATAGGATAGCCACCCAAAGAATTGTTCAGTACAAAATATCAGTAGAGCAAGATTGAAAAGCTTTGTCCTATTTTTCCAAGTCAAAATTTTATTGAACAACAAAGATTTATGATAGTGATATACAGAGTGTGTGCTTATTTCCCGGACTACAATGTTGTTTCATATGAAGATACATTTGTGCAATTTACAATAGCCAAGTGCTGGAAATGGCCTAAGGGTTGGTCAGTAAATGAGTGGATCAAAAAACTGTATACATTTACACAATGGAATACTACACAGCAGAAAGAAAGAAGGAGCTCCTACCCTTTGCAACAGCATGGATGGAACTGGAGAACATTATGCTAAGTGAAATAAGCCAGGTGGTGAAAGACAAATACTATATGGTCTCACCTATAAGTGGAACCTAATCAACAAAACAAAGGAGTGAGCAAAATATAACCAGAGACATGGAAATAAAGAACAAACTGACAGTAACCAGAGGAGTGGGGGGAGGGAGATAATGGCGAGAGAAAGGGAAGGGTCGTCAAGGAACATGTATAAAGGACCCATGGGCAAAGACAATGGGGGTGGCGGAGGATTGAATGTGGGAGGTGGGGGTGGGTAGGGCCGGGGGCAGTAATGGGGGAAAATGGGGACGACTGTAATTGAACAACCAAAAAAATTTAAAAAAGAATATACATTTGTAAGTTAGGCTGGGTTGACAAAGGTGTAGCACAATCCTATATATACTAAAGATTGTCCGATAAAGAACTAAAAATTATACGGCCATCTTGAGAAAATCTTTTTGGACAATGGTGTTATTCAGACACGGATATACAGATTCCTGCCATTTGTGTGAACAGTTGAGACTTACACTGCAGCCACTGTCTTAATAACTTTTATTCTTTTGTTACAAGACTCTTCCCTGAAGTAGTTGAGGCCTATAGGCTTTACATACAAGACACATACAACTGGGTTATAACACACCCATTTGAGTTGGGTGTCCTGCTATGTTTGAAGCGGAAGAATGTAATTTGCCTTAAGCTGCCTGTGAGCTTTGTCCTATTTGATATTGTCCTGACTGATGTGAGCCTGGTCACTCTTCCCTGGCCCACCCCCTAACTCACTGCCCTTTGCTGAATTTTCCCTTAACATTTCCACTCCAAGCAGGTTTTGGGTTGGACTAATCTGTTCTGGCCCAACTTTATTGTGGGACCTGTCTGAACAATTAAGACATATTATAGAGCTTACAAGACAGCATGTGGTTTCCTGAGTGGCTAGGGTGTGAGAGAGGCTCAGCCTTGCACTGTTGCTTTAATCCTCTGCAGAAAAGTCCAGATGCATTCCTCTCCTCTCCTTTCCTGTCTTAGAGTAACCTGATCTTCAGACTTCTCACTGCAGAGCTGAGTACAAGAATGAAGCTCAACCTGTCACCTCGCTATTGGTGTTTGTCTTCTAAAAATTCCAAGTAATACTTACAGCTATTTTTCACTTCCCCTTGAAAGAAGTTTTGATATTTTCATTGATACACTCTTCACCGTTTTCCTGAAGTGGCTTTCCAAATGTAAACTAGAAATGGATCTGCAGATCAAATGGTGGTGATGGTGGATAGTGTACCCAGGAGAGCAGAGGAATTGAAGAGCAAGAAAGGAAAAAGAGGGCCATACTCTGGTGATTCTGCTGTGCCTTTATGAGACCACAAGGCTTTTTGCTGTTTTGTTTTTTTTCTTTGGGGGGAGGGAATAGAGACTGGAACAAATCTCCTATTTGGCAATACTTGCTTTAGACTTTCAAAGTCCATCATGTGCAAAATGCCAATCTTCAAATAAGATTAGAATATGTAAGGATTTGAATAAACTAATTCAGTATTTATGAGCATCCCAGGAACATGGTGAGGAGTTACAGATAAGAAGCGGTGTGTTTTCTTATTTCCCTGTAATATAACAGCTACTATTTATGCTATTATCTTATTAATCCTTTTCATGTATTTTCTTACTAATCCTCACAGTAGTTCTATTAAGATCAAGTAGTATCCAAAGCTCACAATTCTAAGATGCTCATTTGTTCACACTTAGCATCTTTGAAATCAGGATACATCCTAGGGTGCATGTTGTCTTATAGGCACCGTCAGAAAGGCAGCACTTATGATGCCAGTTGTCATTGCCTGCTTGTGAGCAAATCTGGTTGTTACTCTGGTGTCATAAAGTGTCAGCATCAAGGTATGACTTGGAAGAAAACCCTAGAAGCGATAGTGAGTGCATCTTTCAAGAAATAAGCATCACCAATGCTCTTGATAGCGTAGAGGTCAATATCGTGTAGAAAAAAGGGGACATTGATGACTGAGTCAAAAAGTGATTCAGAGGGGTCTCTATGTAAAATTTGAGGGATACATTAAATAATTTATTTTGCTAAGTTTTTTTTCTTTTTATCCGTGCATCAAGGTGATATGATATGATTAAAATCTATCTAGACATATTTAAAGCTAGCTCTTTAAATAAGTATAAAATAAAAATTTTATATTATAGAAAGTATTGCATCTAATTGGCAGTGTTTTCTTGTATGTGAAAGAAAAATGAGTCTTACAATATACAGAATATTAGGTTCAATGAACTATGATATTCACCTTTTCCTGTCAATAAAAAATGAGCCTTAGAGATATCAAGTTTCTGCCCGGCTGGTGTAGCTCAGTGGATTGAGCGCGGGCTGGGAACCAGAGGGTCCCGGTTCGATTCCCAGTCGGGGCACATACCTGGGTTGTGGGCCAGGTCCCCAATGAGGGCCATGTGAGAGGCAACCATACATTGCTCTTTCTCCCTCCCTTCTCCTCTCTCTGAAAATAAATAAATAAAATCTTAAAAAAAAAAAAAGATATCAAGTTTCTTGCCTAAGGTCACACAACTAATAAAGGAACTAAGATGTGACTCTAGTTGTCTCTAATTTCAAAACCTTTTATTTCCTACTACACTGTATTGCTCTTTCACTGGGTCTTCTTAAAAATCATAGACTTGTTCATTTGTTTTCACTAACATTTTGTGGCTCCAGAACCAGAATATTTACTTCCTTTTATTGATTTTGAGAGTATGTTTATTAAAGCTGGGGACAGTGAAACAAAGAAGGGCTTAGGACTGAGTACAGATGGCAAACGCAAGGCCCATGGGCTGAATCCGGCCCTCTACCTTGTTTCTACCTGGCAGCAGTGCCAAGCTCTTGCTTAACTGTTTAGGAGTAGTTACATTTATATAGTCCTAAAATTACATTCGGCCCTTTGAAGGCAACCTCGTGGCCCCCGGTGAAAATGAGTTTGACACCCCTGGGATAGAAGAAGCAACAGGAGCAAGCCCAGGTGGGGCTGCTTTGGCTCACTGGGAAGTCAGAGAAAAGGGGCCTTGGAGAAGCATTCATGGGGTTAGCCCAGGACGAGCGGCCACCGCCCATTGCTCCCCTGGTTGCAAGTCTCGTGGGGTCCTTTAGAGTTTAGGAGGTGCACTCCTGTGGAGAGTGGACAGGGAAAGGTGCAGGTGTGCTCCTGGGACAGGGAACACGCCCATTTACTTTTTGTAAAAATCTAAGTACTTTCACATTTATGAATGAACTCAATTTATTGACTTTTGACTTTGCGGAAGCAAAGTCTTTTTGTTTCTATTTTTAGTATAGCTTGTCAAAACATTTTAAATTTAATAGAGGAATGAACATTTATTGAGCTCTAGTTACAGTAGGCACTGTGCTTGTTAGGTAGGTTTTATTACCCTCACTTGAAAGATGAAGGAACTGAATCTCACAGAATTTAAGTAACTCATCTAAGGACACACCAAGGACATACTGACAATAACTAGCAAAGCTGGGGCTTTGAGTTCTTTTGACTATGAGTGTGAATTTCTCTTCTCTGTACACACACACAAAATAAAATGTATTAATTTTTCATTATTAGGTACTATTGAACTAAAGTTACATTTGTCTGGAAAAGAATAATGCAAATCTATTCCTTATGTATACTACCTTTATATTGTAGTGTTTGGTATTAAATAGAAATGTTGCTTCTTCTCAGGCAACCTCAGTCAGACACAAAGTTATCACAATTTCTAACTCCTTAGGTGTTGCGCATGTATTAATGTTGCATTAGGTTCCTCAGCATCCCTGCTTCCATCGGAACAGTATGATTTCTCCCTGTGCTCCAATTAGATGTATTAGAGACGCCCAAGACAATGAGTCCTTAAAGGAACATGTTCAGAAATTCCAAGTCACTGATAGTCCTTCAAGACTCATTCTCTGACATTGACAGAAAACCAGGGTCAGTCAATCAATCACTCCACCCTCATTTTTTCCCCAGTTTTTTTTTTCAGGTTTCATATCTTTATTCAGAAGGTGATTCAACAGAGTGAAACATTTTTAGCATTATGAAATACAATGTTTTGAAATCTTTTCCCCTACAATTCTGTTTATTACCATTTTTATAATCCTAAAGAAATTCTCTTAAAGTTTTTCAAGCATTTAGGTATTTCACATGATCAATAATAAAGGTTGCAATGAAGGAGTAGTTGTGATTAATAACCCTCTTGTGATCTAAAGCAACAGGATTCTCTTTTCTGTACAGGCAGCTACCAAGTTATCAGGTAGTAACTGTCCAACTGGCAAAAAAATGGTCGTCTTGTCCTTGACCAATTAGCATGTTCAGCTGAGAACCTAGACAGGACTTCACAAGATAGGTAGCATCATAAGCTTTCCATTTACTTTGGTCAGTTCCCAAATATCCACTAAAGGCTCCCCCACCTTCCACCCAAGGACAGAGCACTGAATTGCAAACTGGAGCAAATGCTGACACAGATTTGCATTTTCCAGGTTTTTTAAAAGCAAACACCGGAGCTCCATGGCGTTTCACAGAGTGGCCCAAAACAGATATCCTTTGGGGGTCCACTGGGACATTGGCATTTACGAGCTGGGGAAGCTCCTCCATTACCTAAGAGTATGTTCTGCAGTTAGTTTTCCTAGGATCTTCAGTGGCACCCACATAAACCACAGCACCGGTGCCCAAGTCCCAGCTCTCACCTTCTCCTTCAATATTGCAGCCACGTGGACGGGTGTCTGGAGCAGCAGCAAAAAGGCCATGGTCTGAGGCAGCCTGATGATGACCAGATTTCAATGGAAAATTCTGTTCTGCCAAGTGAAAGCAGACAGCCAATGTGGTGCAGGACATTCTCCAGTTTCTGCGTTTGGCGGTCTGTGGAGAGCAAATTTCATTTTGCAGTTCAGTGTAGCACTGTCATGTTCAAAGACGTTCTCAATCCCTCAACTCCTTGTTGGAAATCTGTTTCAATGCCATTCTTTTCCTGTCCAACTATGACTTGCTTTTTGTCCGCACCAAAGGGTAGACGATCCTCCAGTGGCAGGAAGGGGAGAAGCAGTCGGAGAGAGCAGAAGCAATCAGAGGCCTCAACATTTTCCCCAGGTTTCCTGAGATACAAGCGACGTACGACACTGTATTAGTTCAAGGTGCACGGCATAACCATTTGGTGTCAGTGTGTATTGTGAAATGATTGCTCTACCCCGAATTTTTTTATGAGCATCCCAGGAACATGTGAGTTATTTAGTTATTACTTGAAGCAGCATACAATTTTTTTTTAAAGTTTACAAGTTACATAAATTTCTGAACTTTTATTTCAAAGAACTTGGGCTATTAATTCTTGGATGTGTTATTATCAGAATAAACCTTAAAAGTCTTTGTATTTCTGGCTTGAAAAATATTTTTTCAAAAAAGTTTAAACAAGTAACAAGAAAATTAAAATGATCATATGCATGGTTTAATTATATAACCAGTAAAATTGAAGAAGTTACTGCAGTCAGACTTCATTACTGCGCTAATGCTCAGAGAGACATACCAAGTGAATTGCTGTAGAACCCAACAGGTTAACTTTTAACACGTATAGCCAGTTGTGCTGTTGAGTTACAATTTTTGGTTTCCATTTATAAAGCATATCAATCAGGCACTGTGATGACTAAAATAAAACTGGTAAAGAAATTAGAGCCACTAATAATGGGGAAAGGAATTATGTTTTATGCTTATTCTTGCTCTACATAGATCATCACAAAGCAGGAAGCTTTGAGTCAAATGACCTGGGTGCAGCACAGAGATCTATTCTGGGTCACATCTGTAGGGATGTGTAAACAAGTGCTGTTTATTTGGCGACTCTCAAAATCAACAGGTGGCACAAGGAGAAGCAGCTCTGACAGAAGGGTTGACAACAGTGTCAAAGCAGTTCAAGTGGTTTATATCAAGGACCTACCATAAGCCCAGCACGTCAAAGTTGAGAAATGTATTAATTCATTCAGACTGTATACTGGACACCCACTGTGTGGGAGACACTTCGTGGGAAGTCAAAATTGCTAAGGACGTTGACTAGTAGAGAAAGTTTAGTTGTGCCAGGAGCTGCACAACGAGGTTAAAAAGGCCTAAGAAAGAGAAGCGACCTATGTATTTCTTACCAAAAGCCAGAAGAAAAGCCTAATCAGTCATAGTGGCATATTAGTGAGGTTTCTGAGCCTTTTTTCCCTTTTTGCTACCAAGCATCTCTTTTAACATCGTGACGAGGCTTTAGCAGTTATATTGCTTAAGGGATAACAGATTTCACGTTCTCTCAAGAGCAACTATTATGCCAATAATGTTAGGAGAGGCTTTCCTGTGGAAAAAACTGCATTCTCCAGTCCTCACTTCAAGTATCTATTTACAATAATTTAGGATGTGTTATTTCAGCAAGTATTTAATTTGAAAATAAATATAACTCCTAGGAATACAAACAAAAGGCTTATGAAATTAAAGAAAATGTATACGATTCATATACATAGTCATAAAACTAAAATATGTTCATGCAGAGTGTTTAAATTAAAAAAAATTAAATAATCTGGGCCTTCTGTTTTTGTCTTTACGTAATGTGTGGTGCCCATTATTTAACTGAGGAGAAAAACAACTTGGATTTCAAACTTGAAACATGACTCTAGTGACTCATAATTGTTGCTTGACCTTAAATCCTATTGTCTAATGATTGCCTCATTGGGATTATATGAATCATCGCCTTGTCTTCTGTGTGCTGACTAGAAGGCGACCTCTAGGTTTCTCCTGAGAGATTGTTTCCTTTTTGCTGTGGTCAAGCATCACCATGACACTTGAATAGGGTGATCACATTCCAGGGCACTGGGTTGTGTCCAGAGCCAGGAGACTCAATTAGGGATAACCTGATTCCATCCTACCCCTTAAATATTCCATGAGCTCTACCCGGTGTAATGCTAATTGTCATAGTCCCTTTAAGACTACAACCTGGCAGAGGAGTAGAATGTTAGAGGTCAGCCGAATAAAATGGGCAGGGTAGGAGGTTTACAACAAGCCAATGGCTTCACTGTCAATCCTCTTAAATTGACATGAAGACTGACCTAAACCAAAATATTTCCCCATTTTGGAATAGGAAATCCTAAGATAGCTCCCAAGGCTTCTTTGTGTCTTTACTTTAACATCAAAATAGATGTGTAAGATAAGACGAACCATGAGGCTATTATCAAAAGCTATTTTGGATTTTTTCAACTCTAGGATCTAGTCTACAGCCCCCCATATTTTCTTGATGATGACGAAGATCTAGTCCATGGATACTTAAGTGGTTCAGAAAGAGGTGGAAGCTCTATCTGCTTACCCTGGCCTCATGAGCCTAGCAGATGCACGTCCTGTTTGCGGGCATGAAAAGCTGAGTCACCTTGCAAAGGTGCAGAGGAGGCAAGGCCTTTCTTCTGCATCCTTTCTATATTTTCTACTAACGCCAGACATGCACCAGAGAAGGTCTAGATGCGTTAAAAGTACCTTGGGCCCAGCTGGTGTAGCTCAGTGGATTGAGCGCGGGCTGGGAACCAGAGGGTCCCGGTTTGATTCCCGGTTTGATTCCCGGTCGGGGCACATGCCTGGGTTGCGGGCCAGGTCCCCAGTGAGGACCATGTGAGAGGCAATCATACATTGCTCTTTCTCTCTCCCTTCTCCTCTCTCTGAAAATAAATAAATAAATCTTAAAAAAAAAAGTACCTTGGGATTGTATTTGATTAGTGAATAGTTAATAAATTTATGGCATAATTTTGGGAAAACTGAAAAAGAAGGAAAGTCAGTTGAAGTAAAAGCTACCTAAACCACTTAAGCAGGATGCTTAGAAAATGATTGTACGGATCTAACCTGTCAGACTCTCCCACAAACTGTATGTTCCCCATGTCTTTCTTCACACCAGGTGAGCTCCCATGGAACGTGAAGGCTTAATTTTTGCTTTCAGTCTACATATTTGTTAGAGTTACAGGTAAAACAAAAAAATCACAAGGGAATAATTTTTTAAAGTTCATATGTGTCTGAACAGACAAAATAAGAAGGCATTTGGGGATTTAGAGGTGCAGTGGTATGTGCATATATGGTGTCTACATGCTCATATGTGGAATTTGTGATCCGTTCTTGAGGGGGAACTCCTGAAAATGGCTCTGCACAAAGATGGGATTTATGTAACACATCTGCTCATGTAAGACAACAGGCTGTCTACAGCATTTGCTCTGTGATGATTCAGTTCAATTCTTCCACCACTCGTCTCTATATTTGCACTACTTGTAAAATGTTCACTCATTTATACATTAAGCCTCTACTTGGTTTGAACCCGTAATCATGTATTACATTTGCTTCTTGTGTTTTCTTTTTTTCTTTCAATAGCCTACAACAATCAAAGTAGTTCATGACTTTTACTGCATCATATCGTTTCCATACAAGGAAATGAAATTCTCACTGGATCGACTTTTCTATGAAACTAAAATCTTTTTTCTATGAAATGACCCTTAATTTTGAATTATCACTTCAAAGAAAAAATTCAACTTTGATAAAAGAATTAACATGAGTACTACTTTGAACGCACAGCTTATCATGCTGTGGCCATGGTGGGCAGAGGTAATTTTCAGACTTAGAAATTAACTCTACTATTTATAGACATGGATTTTAAACCTATACAAAGATATTGAAAGGGATGTGCCTCTGAAAGGATTAGAAAAGCTTTCCCCACTATCCCAGGGAGACTCAAACTTGTCAATGCCTAAGAAATCAAAGCCCCAAGTTTACGCTAGGTATGGATTTGAAGTCTGAAAATACTGAGTTTATTCCATGTATGGATTTGATTCTCCTGCATGGTCCAGGAAAACTTGTTGGGGGACCCTACCCTGCCCTCCCCACATCAAAAAATTAATGTAAAAGCTTGTCCCATTGGTGGTACTACTCAGTAGGCTGGCAAAAGCAAAAGCCAAATAAACAAAAAAGCTACTTTGGAGGGTACTTCTAAGTTCAAGTTTGTATAGAAAAGAAAATCCACTGAAGATAAAATCAATTCTGAAAATTATAAAACAAAGGAGGATATAATTACTATCTGTGAAAGTTATCAGATTTAATAAACAGCAGATTTATACATTCTCCAAATTTTCCTCCCCAAAACTACAATTATGGTACTATAAAATATATATTTTCTAAAATAATTTAAGAGATAAGAAAGAACAGTAAGCATAGGAAAATGAGATACTATAAAATGTAGACTTTAAAATAGAACTTCTAGAAAGAAAAATTGAAAAATATAATTGTAACTTAAAAATTTAGAGTTCCGGCCAAGACGGAGGTGTAGGTAGAAACCTTTTGCTTCCTCACACAACCAAAAGGAGGATAATAACCAATCTAAAATGAATAAACAATCAGATAGGGACTTCTGGCAAGGTGGCAGCATAGGTGATTGCACAGTGCCTCCTCGCACAACCAAACAAGGAAAAAACCAGAAATTTACCCAACCAAAAACAGCCAGATCTGACAGAAAATCGATTGAGAGGAAGTCCGACAACCAAGGAATTAAAGAAGATACATTCATCCAGTCTGGTGAGCCGGGAGGAGCACGGCGGAGGGAGAGCGCTCCGCGACTCCGCTGCGAGCTGGTGAGCAGACAGCAGGACCGCGGTTGGAGGGGCGGTCCCCGCGGGGGGGCAGCACACCCAGACGGGGGTGCCTGATGGAAGCGCGGCCAGCGACCGGCTCATCTGGACCCAGCAGAGCCGAGACTGGTGAACTGGGCAGGTCCACATTCGCGGGCAGACGGACTGGGAGAGAAAGCAGGGCGCAACCCATCAGCGCAGATTGAGAGCACCTGTGGGGGTGGAGTCCCCGGCGGGAGGAACTACCAGCCTCACAGGAGAGTTCATTGGGGAGCCCCGTGGGGGATTGGAGCTGTGCAGCCCTTCCACCGACCCTGGAGCGACCCCCGGAGCCAGTGCAGAGGGGCTTGAATTGCTTGCAGGAGGCGATGTGGGTACAGAGAGCGGAGCAGGTGCCATTGTGCTCTCAGGTCCCGCCCCCACAGGCTATGTCACAACACAGTGACCGTGAGTTTCCCTGCCCAGGTGAACCCCAAGGCTCCGCCCTCCTCACAGTAACAGGCTCACCGAGGGAAAAAAAATGGCCCAAAGAAAGGAACAGATCAAAGCTCCAGAACTAACCGACCAAGAGATAGCCAACCTATCAGATGCACAGTTCAAAACCCTAGTAATCAGGATGCTCACAGAATTCGACGAAAAATTATTGAAATTGCTTGAACAAATGAGGAGAGATCTGCAGGGAACCAAAAGGGATAGGAAGGAAACTGGGACTCAAATCAACAGAGTGGACCAGCAGAAAGAAAAAAACATCCAACCAGAAAAGAATGACGAAACAAGAATTCAAAAAATGGAGGAGGGGCTCAGAAACCTTCAGGACATCTGTAAATGTCCCAACATGAGGATCATAGGGCTGCCAGAAGGAGAAGAAGAAATCCAAGGAATAGAAAATTTATTTGAACACATAATGATGTAGAATTTCCCGAAGCTGGTGAAGGAAATAGACTTTCAGGAGCTCAGAGAGTCCCAAAGAGGTTGGACCCAAAGAGGAACACACCAAGACACATCATAATTACATTACCCAAGATAAAAAATAAGGAAAGGATCCTAGAAGCAGCCAGAGAAGAGGAGACAGTTATCTACAAAGGAATTCCCATAAGACTGTCAGCTGATTTCTCAAAAGAGACCTTACAGGCAAGAAGGGGCTGGACAGAAGTATTCCAAGTCATGAAAGGCAAGGACCTACATCCAAGAATACTCTATCCAGCAAAGTTTTCATTTAGAATGGAAGGGCAGATACAGTGCTTCTCAGATAAGGTCAAGTTCAAGAAGTTCATC